>CM051698.1:27948311-27958311 GCA_028022725.1 Lycodopsis pacificus
GCATGACGTTCAGGAAGGTGGAGAAGTCCAGCTCTCCGCCCACATCTGCAGGAACACATGTATCTACGTTTACTGGGCGGGTCATCGATAACGTCAGGGAGAGACTCTGTGTATCCGTGCAGGAGAAATGAGGACGCTGCAGGATGAGAAGTCACCGTCACTCAGTGAACATGAAGTAAGCTGTTCAAACTGTGAAGAAGTAAAACAGAATGCAGTTAAATAAGCTGGTGACAAAACGACTACAAAGAGACACAAAACGACTACAAAGAGACACAAAACAACTACAACTACAAAGAGACACAAAACGACTACAACTACAAAGAGACACAAAACGACTACAAAGATACACAAAACAACTACAACTACAAAGAGACACAAAACAACTACAAAGAGACACAAAACAACTACAACTACAAAGATACACAAAACAACTACAACTACAAAGAGACACAAAACGACTACAAAGATACACAAAACAACTACAACTACAAAGATACACAAAACAACTACAACTACAAAGAGACACAAAACGACTACAAAGATACACAAAACAACTACAACTACAAAGAGACACAAAACAACTACAAAGATACACAAAACAACTACAACTACAAAGATACACAAAACGACTACAAAGAGACACAAAACAACTACAAATATACACAAAACAACTACAACTACAAAGAGACACAAAACAACTACAAAGATACACAAAACAACTACAACTACAAAGAGACACAAAACGACTACAAAGAGACACAAAACAACTACAAAGAGACACAAAACAACTTTCTGTCAACCACCAGCTGTTTCTTTATCGTCACAAGAGGACCGGCTTTTGACTGACAGCCAAAGATTTCAACACATTTTGTTTGCAGTATCGACTTTTCTCTCAGGCAGCGACAATTTCACCGTGTTGACGGCACCAGTTATCAGAGAACTTCTAAAGCGGTGGTCGAATCATCAGATCAAACAACTGTGAAAGAAATAGGACCGTGCACACTCAGACAGGGGAGACGGACTCAGGTGTACCTGTGGTGTGACTCAGTAGGTGTCTCTGGACCTCGGACGGGGTCGGGTTTGACCCGAGGCATCGCATCACCGTGATCAGCTCCCTGGCTTCAATCTTCCCCTTCTGCTGGCGGTCGTACAGAGAGAAGCACTCCTTGAACTCTGCAACACACACACACACGTATACACACACATATACACACACAGAAGCATTAAGTGTTCAACCTGGACCATATTGTCCCAGGTTCATTACTATGTTCAATACTATCTACACTACTATGTACACTACACTATGTACACTACACTATGTTCACTACTATGTTCACAACTATGTTCAATACTATCTACACTACTATGTACACTACACTATGTACACTACACTATGTTCACTACTATGTTCACAACTATGTACACTACTATGTACACTACTATGTACACTACTATGTTCACTACTATGTTCACTACTATGTACACTACTATGTTCACTACACTATGTACACTACACTATGTACACTACTATGTTCACTACTATGTTCACTACTATGTTCACAAGTATGTACACTACTATGTACACTACTATGTACACTATACTATGTTCACTACTATGTACACTACTATGTACACTACACTATGTTCACTACTATGTACACTACTATGTTCAATGCTATGTACACTACTATGTACACTACACTATGTACACTACACTATGTACACTACTATGTTCACTACTATGTTCACTACTATGTACACTACTATGTTCACTACTATGTACACTACACTATGTACACTACTATGTTCACTACTATGTACACTACTATGTTCACTACTATGTACACTACTATGTTCACTACTATGTTCACTACTATGTTCACTACACTATGTACACTACACTATGTACACTACTATGTACACTACTATGTACACTACACTATGTACACTACACTATGTTCACTACTATGTACACTACACTATGTACACTACACTATGTTCACTACTATGTTCACAACTATGTACACTACTATGTACACTACTATGTTCACTACTATGTTCACTACACTATGTACACTACACTATGTACACTACTATGTTCACTACTATGTTCACAAGTATGTACACTACTATGTACACTACTATGTACACTATACTATGTTCACTACTATGTACACTACTATGTACACTACACTATGTTCACTACTATGTACACTACTATGTACACTACTATGTACACTACTATGTTCACTACTATGTTCACTACTATGTACACTACACTATGTTCACTACTATGTACACTACTATGTACACTACTATGTACACTACACTATGTACACTACTATGTACACTACTATGTTCACTACTATGTACACTACTATGTTCACTACTATGTTCACTACTATGTACACTACACTATGTTCACTACTATGTACACTACTATGTACACTACTATGTACACTACACTATGTACACTACTATGTACACTACACTATGTTCACTACTATGTACACTACTATGTACACTACTATGTTCACTACTATGTACACTACACTATGTACACTACACTATGTTCACTACTATGTACACTACACTATGTACACTACACTATGTTCACTACTATGTACACTACTATGTACACTACTATGTACACTACTATGTACACTACACTATGTACACTACACTATGTTCACTACTATGTACACTACTATGTACACTACACTATGTACACTACACTATGTTCACTACTATGTACACTACACTATGTACACTACACTATGTTCACTACTATGTTCACAACTATGTACACTACTATGTACACTACTATGTTCACTACTATGTTCACTACACTATGTACACTACACTATGTACACTACTATGTTCACTACTATGTTCACAAGTATGTACACTACTATGTACACTACTATGTACACTATACTATGTTCACTACTATGTACACTACTATGTACACTACACTATGTTCACTACTATGTACACTACTATGTACACTACTATGTACACTACTATGTTCACTACTATGTACACTACACTATGTTCACTACTATGTACACTACTATGTACACTACTATGTACACTACACTATGTACACTACTATGTACACTACTATGCTCACTACTATGTTCACTACTATGTACACTACTATGTTCACTACACTATGTTCACTACTATGTACACTACTATGTTCACTACTATGTACACTACTATGTTCACTACACTATGTTCACTACTATGTACACTACTATGTTCACTACTATGTTCACTACTATGTACACTACTATGTACACTACTATGTTCACTACTATGTTCACTACTATGTTCACTACTATGTACACTACACTATGTTCACTACTATGTACACTACTATGTACACTACACTATGTACACTACACTATGTTCACTACTATGTACACTACTATGTACACTACTATGTTCACTACTTTGTACACTACACTATGTACACTACACTATGTTCACTACTATGTACACTACACTATGTACACTACTATGTACACTACTACGTTCAATACTATGTTCACTACAGCAAAACAGCTGCAAAGAGACAAAGAGACACAACCCAACTACAAAGAGATGAAAAACAACAACAACAAAGAAATGTGCAATGACGCAAAATTATTACAATTAAATGCAAAACAACTACAAAGAGATGCAAAAAACTATAATTAGACACAGAACAAGTACAGAGACACAAAGAGGCGGATCAACAGCGTCTGTGTGTCTTGCTGCTACGTAGACGGCGATGAAGCCTTTTGTCCGTGTTGAAGAGACCATCTCTTCACCATCGATCCATATTGCAGCCGTTAATACGACCACACTGACATATTTACCAGTGAAGTCAGCATTAATATCCAGACATGGAGCTGCAATAACTCCCATGCTTCCCAGCAGAATGAACGTGCCCTCATTAGTGTGCAGATACAGAACCTTTGTGTTTAATCACATCGGTGGCCAACAGATCGCTGCATGAATCTGCTCAGCAGGAACAAGAGCTGCTTTGTTCTGAGAGCTGCTGCTGTCTGATGAAACTCCAGCAGCGCTGCCGTCTGTCTCACAAGAGCTGCTGAAGTTCTTCATCTGCTGCCAAACGATTTAAGAAAAACCATTGCACTAAAAGCATCCCTCATCTGCAGTGGCTGTTTTGATTCCACTAACTGGAAGCATCTAATCCTTCAAGCTGCAACATGAAATGTCAGAGAGTCTTACCGTTAATCTGATCCTGAGTCAGGAACTCAGCCTGAGACGAGAGCAGCAGAAAAACATCATGAGTGAACTTTGAAAGAGCAGAAAGTTACGGTGAAATCTTCAAAGATGCATTCAGTGAAATGGATTATCTCACCATTGTGTGTGTGTGTGTGTGTGTGTGTGTGTGTGTGTGTGTGTGTGTGTGTGTGTGTGTGTGTGTGTGAATCGACGGCGTATCTGTGACTCAGCTCAGGAAACTGATCCAGGTCGCTGTAAGATGAGGAAGGTAATGAGGTGGATGGAGGATCCTGGCTGAGGACTCCATGAGGAGGGACGTCCCTGAGGGGCAGGACAGGTACAGGACCCCCCCCCCCCCCCCCCTGTTGTGTGTCATCATCACATGGTTTTTATTTTTCACTTCATCATTTATTTTGCATTAAATGTGACCTCCATCTTGTTTTCTACTGCACATGTGACAAAATAACAGAACGATAATCAGCAGCCTTGATGATCATCGGTTAATCGTCACGGTTTCAGATGTCTGAAGCTCACTCAGTAGTTTAGTTATCTCATCTTCTCTAAATCATAACTTATCTTTCCTGTCCTTGTCTTATGGTTCTGCTGTATTGTGTGTTCTAGAAAGCAGAATGTTCTGATCTGCGTTGTGTGGACGGAGTAGTGATGCAGCTGAGAAGCTGCGTGTCCTTCCTCACTCCTGCAGTCGGCTCTACTTTCTGCTCCTGTGGGTTTAGAAACCTCAGAGCTGGATTTGTTCTGACGTTGAACGGAGAACAATCATAACACAAACGGCTCAGCTGGATAACCTCCGAAGCTCAGCCGTGAACAGTCCACTCTCCTGAAGACCCTGTCCCCCATGTCCCCATGTCCCCATGTCCCCAGGACAGCAGCACTGCCTCATGGCGTAATGAGCTCTGTGAGGCGGCAGCGTGTGGAAGTCCTGCTCCTCACCAGCAGACCTGTCACCTCATTGGACGCTTTGAAGCCTTGAGTTCGGCGTTTTGACCGTCGCCATCTTTGTTTTTTAGCAACCAGTGAACAGGAAGTGACCATATCTGGACTGAGGAGGAGACGTAGAGACGCCGTCTCTGGTAGAGACCTGTCAATCACTGTGTAGCCCCGCCCTAAAGCATCCCCTGCTTTATAGTCCATCAGAGACCTGTCAATCACAGTAGCCCCGCCCTAAAGCATCCCCTGCTTCATGGTCTGTGTGACTCTAAATGGACCATCATGTACTAAATGAACATCATGCTGTATTGAAGAAGACTTGAAACTAGAGATTGAGACATAAACTCATGTTTACAATGTTTACTGAGGGAATAAATCAAGAGAGAAGTAGAGTCATTTTCTATAGACTTCTATACAACCAGAGGAGTCGCCCCCTGGTGGCCACTAGAGAGAATGCAGCTTTAAGACATGGAGCATCAGTGGAGGTGGAGGCTGTAAAAGGCGCGAGGCTGAGGGACGTAGATGAGTCCCGGGTGCTTCTTCCTCAGAACGCCGTCGCTCCACAGAAACCCGACCCAGACCGCCACCAGGATCAGAGCTGCAGAGAAACTAACAGAATGTCTGAGTAATGAAGTCCATGACCGCCCCTTTAAATATGTACAGATATCGTCATCAGAGCACCTGTTCATGTACCTGTAGAGCATGAAGAGGGCGTTGGCGTCAGGTACCAGGCCCCGCCTCCTCTGGTGCATCACCATGGCCGTCATGGCGAAGAAGGTGAAGATGAAGAGGATGAAAGTCTGGCCCTCGGTGATCAGGTACCTGCAGATGACACAGAGTCACAGGTTCGATCAGAACAACGTTCTTCCTCTTTGATCTGATGTTGTGTTTCAGGACCTGAACCAACGAGACCTTTAGATGCTGCTCAGTTTCAATTCAACCTTTTAAAGCTTGTGAACTCGTCTGGAGGTTCTGGAACAAAACAACACTTCTGTGGACAACATGCGCCGTGGCCTTCTTCTTTTATTCCCCTCTTCTTCTTCTTCTTCTTCTTCCTGTCTGAGTGGCAGGAGGTGGGAGTTGGAGGAGTGTGATTGAGAGCGTTAGAATAGTGATTTTCCGATCTTTTTCTTCACGGGGTGATGTTGGGTGTGATAGTGTAGTGGGGTGTGCAGGGTGTACGGGGTTTTTTTTGTGGACTTTTATCGGGTTTTTTGGGTGTTTTTGAGCGGATTGCAGCCGGGCAGCAGGTGCTGTCGGCGTGCTAGCCGCTAGCATGCGGCTGACGGAGCTAACGAGGGAACACGGCGTGAAGGTCCCCCCCCCGCTGTTCGGGTGTTCGGTGGAGGAGATCAGCCTGGCAGTGGGGGAGATGGTCGGCTGCAGCCACGTGAAGTCCGCAGCGCGGATGAACAGCGCTGTGGTCGTCTTTCTGGACAGTTTGGAAGCTGCGGACGTGGTGCAGATGCACGGGATCTCCGTGGGGGAACACTTCCTGCACACTTATCCTCTCGCCTCACGGGACGTGAAAGTCACCGTGTCCAACGTGCCGCCGTTCATAAAGGGAGAAGCCATCATCAAAGAGCTGTCCAAACATGGGAAGGTGGTGTCTCCGGTTCGGAGAGTGTCCTCTGGATTTCAGTCTCCGCTGTTGCAGCACGTGGTGTCTCACAGGAGACACGTCTACATGATTCCCAGCAACAGGAGCAGAGTAGTCGACCTCAGCTTCACGCTCACTGTGGACGACTTTGACTACGTCATCTTTGCAAAGACAAACGATTTCAAGTGTTACAGCTGTGGGAGACAAGGACATGTGAGCAGAGCTTGTCCTGGGGAACACGGCTCAAACAGAGACCAGAACCGGAGACGCACCGAGGGGGACAGAGGGGACGAGCAGGACGGACAAGAGGGAACAAGTGGAGCACAGGAGGTGAGGGTGGAGGAGACGGGTGGGGTACAGGGGGTGAGAGTGGAGGAGACGGGTGGAGCACAGGGGGTGAGAGTGGAGGAGACGGGTGGGTTACAGGGGGTGAGAGTGGAGGAGACGGGTGGGTTACAGGGGGTGAGAGTGGAGGAGACGGGTGGGTTACAGGGGGTGAGAGTGGAGGAGACGGGTGGGTTACAGGGGGTGAGAGTGGAGGAGACGGGTGGGTTACAGGGGGTGAGAGTGGAGGAGACGGGTGGGGTGCAGGAGGTGAGGGTGGAGGAGACGGGTGGGGTGCAGGAGGTGAGGGTGGAGGAGACGGGTGGGTTACAGGGGGTGAGGGTGGAGGAGACGGGTGGGGTGCAGGAGGTGAGGGTGGAGGAGACGGGTGGGGTGCAGGAGGTGAGAGTGGAGGAGACGGGTGGGGTGCAGGAGGTGAGGAAGGACGGGGAAAGCGAGGTCCAGCAGGTGAGGGAGAGTGCTGGAGGACAGGTGGAGGCAGGTGGGGAGGTGGACATGGAGGCGGACGAGGAGCAGCTCAAGGCCCCTCAGCGGAAGAGGAAGCAGAAAGGAGACAAAGGACGCTCACAGGCGAAGAAGGCGGCAACTACCGAAAGTGGAGGAGCAGCCGAGTGCGGGTCCAGGCTGGAGGAGGATCCTGAGTCCGGGTGGGAGGACTCTGAGTCCAGTCAGGAGGACTCTGCTGTTAACAGCGAGCCCTCTGAACACGGTGCTGGTAGCTGCGGGGGCTCTGGAGGCTACAGCGTGGGGGAGATCAAGGAGTTCCTCAGGAGGACTAAGAGCGTGAGAAAAGCCAGAGTGGAGGACTACCTCTCTGATAAGGAGAAGCTCTCCAGCTCTGCCAGATCTCACATGAGGAGCAAGGACAGAGGAGGTCTGACGAAGCAGGAAGGCTTCAGGCTCCAGAAAATAGTTCAAAAAGTGAACAAAGAACTGGGCAAAGGTGGCGCTAAAGTGAGACTCAGATCTCAGTCTAAAGACAATTAAGGACACGTTCATGTTGTTGGACCTTATTTGTGTAACCGTCTTGCATGATGAAGTATCGTGTTGTTCAGAAAATAACTAGTTTTGTTTTGAGTAGCAGTGAAGCTTTGTAAATGGAGGTTAAGACAAACAAATAAAGATATATTAAACCTCTTCTTCTTCTTCTTCTTCCTCTTCTTCCTCTTCTTCGGCACCGAGCAGCTGTTTTTAGATATTGTTCCAATATAACAGGATGAAAACAAGACTTCAGTCACGTTGTATTGAGCAGATGTTTTGGGGATTCATGAGCTTTGTTGTTTGTTGTTGAACCCGTAAACCCGACACGCTTCAATGCTGCGTTCTTCAGTAAGTCCTCGTTGAGTAAAGTAATTAGTCAGCAACACCTGAGAACTACCTACTCAATTATTACTAGTGTCTGGACACACACACACACTCACACACACACACACTCACTCACACACACACACACACACACACACAGTCTGAGGTGCGGCTGCTGATCCGAGTGTAATTTGCACAGCAGTCTGTGCTGCAGTGGAAAAGAGACTCGGAGATGAAAGCGTCCGCTTCATGATGAGAGGGTGCTGATTGGGCAGTGAGATGTCGATGCACACTGATATAAAAAGTGAACATGTGGACCGACTCACAGCGGAAACATGAATGAATGAGACGGAGGAGAGAAGAGTTGGGAATCTATCTTGTTCTATCTCTGTGATGCTGCTGCACTCCGCTGATGCTGATGCTTCATGTTTATCGTGTTTCATGTTCTTGGAGCATAAGACAGTGAAGATCAGCATCTTGTGCAGTTGTGCTGGATGGATTACTGAACAACTGGTCAGAGCGTCTGACTTTTACAATGTCGCTCAAGAAATCCACAAAATGTTCTCAAAGAGACGCAATGAAGACATAAAAGAGCCACGAATGACTATGAAGCTCACAAACATACAAACAACCAAGAATGACTCAATATGAAGCGGAGTCACTCTGAGCTCTCCGGGCATCGAACCTGCGACCCTCTGTGTGATGGGTGTACATAAAGCAGGCTGACCAGTGGTACGCAGCGCTGGGGACGAGCAGCATCCACGCCGCCGCCGGCATCCTGTCCTCCTGAGTCCTGAGACGGAAAGAACCCGTGAAGAAGAGGAAGAGGACGAGGAAGAGAGGGACACACCTGCGGAGAGGAGAGAAAGAGTCCTCAGGTGCTGAAATGTGCTGAAGCCTCCTTCAGTTTGTCCACAACTTTAAAAGCTTCAAACAAGATTTACAATTCACGTTCAGCATCAAACGGCCCAGATCACATGGTCCCGTTGTTCTTCATCCACATGTTTCTCTTCCAGAACTCGTCTTCTTTCAGACGAGTTCAAAGGAAGCTTACGTTTGTACCATTACCATAAAGTGCTTCTCACCGCATCACATGACCAAGAGTGTCGTCATAGTAACTCAGAAGCTCAAAGACGTCGACCTGCAAAACAGAATAACGATCGTCACTTTTACAGACTTTTATTAGAACACCTGAACTCATCATGCACATAAACAATAACAAAGAGCCTTGAGGACGATAAACGATGAAGAACAACGACAAAGAATGAACACAAAACATGTTCAGAGCAAGAAATAAATGACTAGAACATAGAAACAAACAGAGAGGAAAATATAATAATAATAATAATATATATAACATAAAAAACAACATTTATGTGGAGAAAAGAATCAAAGTATGAAATGAAGAAAAAGTATAAAAACAATGTTTTTGAGATGTGCAGGATGATGAGGAGCTTCGTCGTTCTTCTTGTTGATTTATTTCATAAATGAAGATTATTGAATGTGAAACGCATTAAGTTCATTATTGATGTCATAGAAACATAAGCGCTCCGCTCTGCCTTC
>CM051698.1:27963311-27978311 GCA_028022725.1 Lycodopsis pacificus
ACAGCTCATTAAAACTAAATAGAATCAACTAATAAATGATTACAGATTAAACTAGCATCCGTATTTAAAGTCATTCAAATCCACTTTTACCAGCTGCAACATTAAAGTGTTGAACACAGTAATGCATCAATAATCATGAATCAATATTATAATACACATTATTCTGCAGTATTTCCTTTTTGTATTTTGACAGTGTTGATTTTGAATACAGGATTTAAACTTAACGAGTATTTTTGACACGTTGGTGTACTTTTACTGAAGTACTTCTGGGGAACAACGGAAAATATAATAATAATCTGAGATTTCCAGATTAAAGTCAGAATTTCAATGAATACATTATTATTATGAAAATGATCATAATAGTTTATTGTTATTTCGTCTGTCAAAGAAAGAGCTGGAGAATGAAATGTTTTTTATTTTACATTTACAAGCTTTTTTTTAAACAAACAAAGTAAGTTCTTGTAATACTGGATTTATTCTCAGAATCACGCGTAGGATCCATCAGAATGACTGAAATCCATCCAGTCAAACGCTGTGAAGCTGATCTGAGTTGAGTTTTCTGCAGCAGACTTCTCGTGGTTGTGCACCTTTAAACGTCCTCTGCTGTGTGATGGATGAGTGGAACAAGCCACTAATGATGCAAAGTGATCCACAAACCTGCACATGAAGGCGGCTGCATGCAGAGCTGAGCTGTGTCTCCTCCGGTTGGACGGCTGCATCCTTCTGTTCAGCTCACACGGAAGTAGAACCTGTTCTCAGCCGGATAGCTTCACATAGTCCAGTTCTCCTCCATCTGTGATGTTCTCAGCTTTCCTTCCTCATTGGTTCCTCTCTGGACTCTTCCTCACGTCGGTGATGAAGCTGAACTTGGAGTCGCCCTTGGACTTTTCATTTTGATGATAAATAAACACATCGAAACAGCAGGTCGACCCGGCAGCAGATAATCCGGTAATCTGTGCAAACACGTTTGATTAGAGAGCAGCAATCTGGTCTGAGACACACACACACACACACACACACACACACACACACACACACACACACACACACACACACACAGACACACAGACACACAGACACACACACACACACACACACACAGACACACACACACAGACACACACACACACACACACACACACAGACACACAGACACACACGCACACACACACACACACACACAGACACACACACACACACAGACACACAGACACACACACACACACACACACAGACACACACACACACACACAGACACACACACACACACACACACACACACACAGACACACACACAGACACACACACACACACAGACACACACACAGACACACACACACACACACACACACACAGACACACACACAGACACACACACACACACACACACACACGCACACACACAGACACTCACACACACACACTCACACACACTCACACACACACACACACACACAGACACACAGACACACACACAGACACACACACAGACACACACACACACACTCACACAGACACTCACACACACACACACTCACACACACACACTCACACACTCACTCACACACACACACTCACACACTCACTCACACACACACACACACACACACTCACACACCCTTCAGACGACCCTTTGTTGAAGCCTCTTCGAACAGACGGATGTTTCATGTTGAACTCGTCGTCACAGATCTGAACTGAGATCATTTTATTCATGAGCTTCATGAGCGTGATCAGGATTCACTCGTTGTACTTTTGTGTTCTTTTGTTTTGTTGTCTTTCAATGTCTTAATACATTTATGAAAATGAAATGTTAGAAATATAAAATGAAGGTTAATAACATTGATAATATAATCATAAGTAAGCATTTTTTAATTCATGGTATTAGTTAATGAACCGTGGACAAGACAATAAATATTGTAACCTCATGAATGATGAATATTAATCTCATCTTTAAGGTGAACATTTATTTTCCTTTTCTGAGTTTTCTCTCGGAAGGCGACACAAATACATTATGAATGAAATGAGGCAATAACCATGAACTGACATTGTCATTGAACAATGACATAAACATACTTCATGCACGGACGATGTTATCATCCAATCATGTGTGTACATGTTATGTTGTCGTGCCACTGCGTATTATCTGATTGGTTTTCATCGAAACCGTGAAACCAAGTTGTTGTTTTTTAAAAGAGGAAGTCTTCGTAGTGGAACTCATGTGAGCTGGAGAACGTTTCCCGTCGGAGGTGTTTTTAAGTTGAACGGCAACTTCCGGGCAGATGACTAGTTAGTAGAAGGTGAAAGTGGCTGTTGCGTGTTTGAGATTTAAATCTGTGAAGCTTTTTGAGTTTGTAGACAGAAACACCAGCAGGAGACACATTAACACGACCGTTAAGCTGTGTCCGTTTGGTTTAATCAAACCGGAAGCCGAAGAGCGGCGGTTTGTTGTCGCAGCAGCTGGCTAACATTAGCACACGAGCTAACCGGCTAGCTCTCAGCTGAGCCAGGCACCCAGAAGCTGGAGCCCATATTCGGACACTTGTCCCGAGATCCGTCACGGTTTGTTGTTGTTCTTTCTCTCGTGGCCATTACGGAGAACATACATTTTTAATTCAATTTAATTCAAATTTTAGATTTGATTAAATTTTTAATTAAATTAAATTAAACAATTAAAATTATCCTGTAAAAAAATCCCGGGATCCGTCACGTTTTTTTTCATTTTTTTTTTTTTCTCGTGGCCATTACGGAGAACATACATTTTTTTTCATGTGTGCACTGGGGCAGGTTTCGACATTTTAATGGGAGGCGGCGGCTCGCTTTGGACGAGTGGACTTTATTGCGGGCGCCAGTTGCGAAGAAGAAAGCGGGGGTCCTGGCTCCTCCTCCTCCTACGACTACCTGTCGGGCTCACCAGATGGAGTCTCTGGCCGGCTACGTGTACAAGGCGGCCAGCGAAGGTCGAGTCTTGACGCTGGCCGCGCTGCTCCACAACCACCCGGAGGCGGAGGTCCGGTACCTGCTGAGCCACGTGACCCACGTGGCCGGCCAGAGGTCCACGCCTCTGATCATCGCGGCCCGGAACGGACACGACAAAGTGGTCCGGCTGCTCGTGGACCACTACAAGGTGGACACGGAACAGACCGGCACGGTTCGGTTCGACGGGTAAGAAGAGCTGCCATGTGACTTATTCACCTCTAGAAGGTTACATCGATTTAGTTCTTGAGTGTTGAGATCGGGTCCTGATTGTGTGTCCTGTCCGCCCCTCAGCTACGTCATCGACGGGGCCACGGCGCTGTGGTGCGCGGCCGGAGCCGGTCACTTCGAGGTGGTGCGCCTGCTGCTGAGTCACCGCGCCAACGTCAACCACACCACCATCACCAACTCCACCCCGCTGCGGGCCGCCTGCTTCGACGGGCGCCTGGACATCGTCCACTACCTGGTGGAGCACAACGCCGACATCCGCATCACCAACAAGTACAACAACACCTGCCTGATGATCGCCGCCTACAAGGGCCACGCCGACGTGGTCCAGTTCCTGCTGGAGCAGGGGGCCGACCCCAACGCCAAGGCCCACTGCGGGGCCACCGCGCTGCACTTCGCCGCCGAGGCGGGCCACCTGGAAATCGTGAAGGAGCTGGTGCGATGCCGGGCGGGCATGGTGGTGAACGGACACGGCATGACGCCGCTGAAGGTGGCGGCGGAGAGCTGCAAAGCGGACGTGGTGGAGCTGCTGCTGGCACACGCCGACTGCGACCCGCGCAGCCGCATCGAGGCCCTGGAGCTGCTGGGCGCCTCGTTCGCCAACGACCGGGAGAACTACGACATCCAGAGGACGTACCACTACCTGCACATGGCCATGACGGAGCGCCACCGCGACCCGGAAGGCGTCGTCGCCAAAGAGCTGCTGCCGGCCATCGAGGCGTACGGCGGGCGCAGCGAGTGCCGGACTCCTCAAGAGCTGGAGGCCATCCGGGTGGACCGGGACGCCCTGCACATGGAGGGCCTGATGATCCGGGAGCGGGTCCTGGGCTCGGACAACATCGACGTGTCGCACCCCATCATCTACCGCGGCGCCGTCTACGCCGACAACATGGAGTTTGAGCAGTGCATCAAGCTGTGGCTTCACGCGCTGCGCCTGCGGCAGAAGGGCAACCGCAACACGCACAAGGACCTGCTGCGCTTCGCCCAGGTGTTCTCCCAGATGGTGCACCTGAAGGAGCCGGTGCTGGCCTCGGCCGTGGAGCAGGTGCTGAGCTGCAGCGTGCTGGAGATCCAGCGCAGCATGGCACGCGTGGACACGGCGGTCGAGTCGGAGCTGCCGCAGGCCCTGGACAACTACGAGTCGAACGTGTTCACCTTCCTGTACCTGACCTGCATCTCCACCAAGACCACCTGCGGCAACGAGGGGCGCGCCCGCATCAACAAGCACATCTACGACCTGATCCAGCTGGACCCGCGGTCCCGCGAGGGCTCCTCCCTGCTCCACCTGGCCATCAGCTCCAGCACGCCGGTGGACGACTTCCACACCAACGACGTGTGCAGCTTCCCCAGCGCCCAGGTCACCAAGCTGCTGCTGGACTGCGGCGCGCAGGTCAACGCCGTGGACCACGAGGGCAACACGCCGCTGCACGTCATCGTCCAGTACAACCGGCCCATCAGCGACTTCCTCACGCTGCACGCCATCATCATCAACCTGGTGGAGGCCGGCGCCCACACGGACATGACCAACAAGCAGAAGAAGACGCCGCTGGACAAGAGCACCACGGGCGTGTCGGAGATCCTGCTGAAGACGCAGATGAAGATGAGCCTCAAGTGCCTGGCGGCGCGCGCCGTCCGCCAGCACCAGATCACGTACCGCAACCAGATCCCCAAAACGCTGGAGGAGTTCGTGGAGTTCCACTGAAAGACTTTGAGAAAAATATTTTTTTTATCATTTTCTATCAAATCCAAACGGTGCTGAGGACGACGGTTCAGCTCCGGAGGTTCTTTGAGCAGTTTTATAAAACACTGGGTTTCTTTTGTTTCTATTTTAAGTATTAATTGCTAAGAAGCAGCAACCACAGACGTCTGTCCCTCCGTCTGTCTCTCTGTCTGTCCCTCCGTCTGTCTCTGTCTGTCTCTGTCTGTCCCTCCGTCTGTCTCTCTGTCTGTCCCTCCGTCTGTCTCTGTCTGTCTCTGTCTGTCTGTCCCTCCGTCTGTCTGTCTCTCTGTCTGTCTCTCTGTCTGTCTCTCTGTCTGTCTGTCCCTCCGTCTGTCTGTCTCTCTGTCTCTCTGTCTGTCTCTCTGTCTGTCTCTCTGTCTGTCTCTCCGTCTGTCCCTCCGTCTGTCTGTCCCTCCGTCTGTCTGTCCCTCCGTCTGTCTGTCCCTCCGTCTGTCTGTCCCTCCGTCTGTCTGTCTCTCCGTCTGTCTGTCCGTCTCTCTGTCTGTCCCTCCGTCTGTCTGTCCCTCCGTCTGTCTGTCTCTCTGTCTCTCCGTCTGTCTCTCTGTCTCTCCGTCTGTCTCTCCGTCTGTCTCTCCGTCTGTCTCTCCGTCTGTCTCTCCGTCTGTCTCTCTGTCTGTCCGTCTCTCCGTCTGTCTCTCCGTCTGTCCGTCTCTCCGTCTGTCCCTCCGTCTGTCTGTCTCTCTGTCTGTCTCTCTGTCTGTCTCTCTGTCTGTCTCTCTGTCTGTCTCTCCGTCTGTCTCTCCGTCTGTCCCTCCGTCTGTCTCACAGCAGAGGAAACTTGTAAAGAGACGGCGGCGGCGCTGCTTCCGGTTTTGCCTTATCTCCGTGACGATGGAGCCGCCATCTTACTGTGATGCTGAGTGAATGAGAGACGAACGATGACCTCACACATTCTTTTATTGTGAAAGGATGGTTTCACTGGAACCAGCACAGCTCTGAGTTCTTCTACTTTATATTGAATGGTTTGCTGGTAACAATTATTTCTGAAAGTCGTTTTTCTCTAAAATTCACTAAATGGCCCAAAATATGCCGACAAGCTGGTCCTGGTATGTCCGTGTCCTCGAGGACGTCTTGAGGACGTTATCTCTTGTTGTAAAGGCTCCAAACTATTTAGTATTTCACAAGAAAAGAAATAATAATAATAATTATTCAGCTTTATTGCAACAGTTTTGGGCTTCGTCTCTTTTTCAAAAAGAGAAACTCAATTTTCCGGGTGTCCGCATACTTCTGGCCGCGTAGTGTTTGAACCTTAAAAACAAACCAAATATTCACTGATTGATTGCTACATGAGCTTTTATTTTGAAAACCTGTATCTGGGGACAGAACTATGAATGTTGAAGAAATGTTTTTATTGAATAATCAGTTTTAATAATCGCTGAAGTCGAGCACGACGTCGGCCGATCTCGTGTTGGTCGTTTAAAGAAAACCATGAAGAGATTTTAGAGTCTTTGTGACTTTCTGTTATTTCTGTATGAATCGTTTTGTTCAAGCATAAAGAACGAGTTATTCTAAATGATTGGGCTTCTGTGACTTCACATTATTCTACTTGTATTTATTGGCTGCGAGTGACCTCACGTCCCTGTGATGAGTTCTGCTGTTTTATTGTGAAGGAGTGGTTGTGGTTCTGCTGGTCTGGACATGTTGGACCCGGGAAGACTTCTGCTCTGTGATTCTGCTGTTTGTGCCTCGTGGATTTCCAGGTTTAACCATCTGACTAGAAGAGATCTTCACGCACAGCACGAGGTTTTAGAGACGGACGCAGCTGAAGATGAGGTTATTTAAATGATGAGAAACAGGAAGTGATGCACAGGAGACCTCTGCAAGAGTCCGCTTCTCTTGTTGACGTGATGCTTTTGATGAAAGTCGACGTTAAAAGAAGAACTGTGACTTCCTGTCTCGTCGGTGCTGAAGAGGTAAAGCGTGTGAGAAGCTTCCCGACGTGTTGAGGGTGAATGTGACGGGCTGTTGCTCTGCAGGCTTCAGGGTGAAGAGTCAGGAGCTCGTTCATCTTTACAGGAAACAGGAAACATCTTCGTCTCCGCCGTCGCTGATGAAAGGAGCTTCTTCGCTTCGGGGTCGGTCGCTCTTCGTTGGTTGGTTCTTTATCTCGTTGGTTCTGTTCCAGCAGCCTGCAGACGCTCTGGTGACGCGTACACGGAGAACATCACGGAGAACATCGGGACGTCTCAGCGTGACCACCAACGCTTCTTTAACAGCTGTTTCTTCCTGAACCAACGCAGCATGTGACTGCAGCACACAGTCCTCTTGACTTGTCTGACGTTGTCCGTGAACATGTAAAGGTCCAGCATGAGGTCAGAGGTCAGAGGGCTGTAAGGGTGGAGGAGACGTTCAGATGCTCGTTCTATATTTCTGTGAGTCTGAGTCCTGACTTCTGTCCTGGTGGAGCTGGAAACATGTTTCATTTTCTTTGTGGCTGAAATGAAGCCAAAGATTCTCGTGTTGATTCAAACTTCAGAGGACGTCAGCTGTGATGTCACTTCCTGCAGAATGAATGCTGTCAAATTAAAAGTCTCATGTCTGCGTTCACCGGCGTCCTTCATTCTGTCTCCACTGAGGCTTCACCACCTTTACTGTGAGTCAGCGAGGTCACAGCTCCATCGAAGGATCTGATTGGCTGTTTGTGGAGGGAACCAGTGATGATGACTTCCTGTTCATCGTTACTGCAGAACTCTATTAAGAGATGTGAGCAGACTAGTAGACACAGACTAGACCAATAACAGGTAGAGGAATATATATATTATATAATATACAAATAGTACTACGTCAGTCAGTCTTCAAAGTCTAAAGAGACTTTAACTATGAGCCAGAAGGTAAAGGAGCTGAAGACAAAGCCTCAAACATTCTCTGAGCAACTCGGCAACAGAGGCTTCGTTTAGAGCCGCTCATCCGAACAGAAAACTACAACTATGGCGGTAATAGAGCGGCTAATCCCGCCCCTTGTGGTGTCTCTCATGGGACCTTATTTCAGACACAATGTGGACGAGACGTGTTCTCTGGATCTGTTTGAATTGTTCCATGAATTACAAATGTTCGATCATTTCAGAGCTCGTTCTGTAAGTTGAAGTCTCAGTTTTGTCGTATTTAGTTTTGTGGAACGACGTCTCATCTCTCAACAGCAGCGTGGCCGCTCGCTCGGCTAGCTAGCTAGCTTAGCTGATATCAACGTTCCCACAGCTGTCCCGAGTCTGTGATTGGATGAAGACACGAGGACGTGTCCTCTGAGACGGTGAGACGAACGCCCGTCTGTGAACATCAACGCTTTAAATAAAAGGGTTGAACAGACAGACAGCCGAGAAGACGTCCAATCAGCCACATGGACACAGCGGCGTGTCCACTGGCTTTGTCTCTGCGTGGACAAAAGACAGGCAGGACATTCAGAGACTTGATGTTTAACTTCTAATAAGTTGAGCAGCTCTTTGTGTTGTTAAAGGTTTATTATAAATAGATTTATGTAAATATCTCCGTCATCTTTACATCACATCGAATCTCTCAGAGGAATAAATATGAATAATAATAAAACTTTTCTCACAACTGAAAGTTAGTCAGTCAGCAGATGAAGTGAAGTCGGCTGCAGGTCTGTTAGACTTCCTGAGTCGACGTCGTGATGTTGATGAAGACGACACGGTGAACGTCTCTCGTCTTTATTTCAACACATCAGTACAAACTACTGCTTCACATCAATAACGATCCTCAACGCTTTCATATTTACACAAATAAAAGTTCAAGTTTGACTTCATACAACAAAAGTGCATCAGATATACATTCTGAAATAATACAATGTGTTCATAAGATGCATTTACATTCCCATTATTATGAAGAACAGAATCAGCCGTCGCAGGCCGTCGTCTCGTCTTTCGATCAGTGTGAATATGATGCAACAAGCTGCTGGCTGACTCTGTTCTGTGTTATTGTTTCTGATCTTCAGTTTAAATCTTCAGCTTCGTTCGGTGGCGTTTGAGCTCTGAGCATAACTTCATGACGTCATCGTGAGGCGTCACGTGACCCGGGCGGTCACACGGGTTCCTCCGGTTCCTGACTGTAAACGTCTTCCTGTCTTTGCTCCACTTGTCTGAGTCGCGCTCGTGATCACGAGACACGTCGGCTTCTTCTTCATTCATCAGAGCAGAATAAGGAGTTAGCTTGAAGAGTTAGCATTGAGCTAGCTGGTACCTAACACCACGTCTGTAGCTTGTTGCTACGCTGCCGCTTCAAACTGCTTTTAAGAATTAAACAAATGTAAAAGTTTGTTTTTGGAGCGTGTTTGAAATATGAACTCACTCATGAACTGAAGCTTTTATAAACCAAAGCCATTCTTTTGAACCGGGGACTTGAAAGCTAAACAATATAAAAACAGACGACCAAACATTGATTGGCTGATTGTTTGATTGTCTGATTGGCTGATTGTTTGATTGGCTGATTGTTTGATTGGCTGATTGTCTGATTGGCTGATTGTTTGATTGGCTGATTGGGGCATCAGGTTCCCTGAGTGACAGGTGGAGGCTCGTGATGCGTTCAGGTGCTCCTCATCAACTCGTAAAGTTGGAAGTTAAGCGTCAGATCACTCTCTCTGTGTGTCATGTGATCCACGTTGCGCCTCACAGTTCTGTTCGAGCTCTTATTGTTATTCTTATTATGAATCTTCAGGACTTTACACGTCGTTGAGGATCGACTGAACGCATCACCGTCGCCTCCCACATCACAGCTCCTCTGCTGCCTTCCCATTGGCTGCCGGCTGCTCCTTCTCTTCCCGTCTCCTCCGTCTGTTGAAGAAGCCGAGCTGAGCGGAAAACACACAGTCGACCGATTCAGGACGTAGCAGACGATCAGCAGACGTGTTTCAGTGTTTATTGTGTGACGAACGGCAGCTGGTTTTATATTCAATCAAAACAAAACATTTAGACCTCAATACATAAATACAAATGTTGTAACTTTGACTAATACATATATTTGTGGTAATAATTGAATTGAGCTACTGTGAAATATCATTAATGACATTCAAGGAATACGACAGAAAGATCACTCCTGACTTCAGTGGTAGAAGTATTTCAACTAGAAGTACTAATACTACAGTACAAATACTGCAAACAACATTTTACTTTAATTATTAGCACCAAAATATACTTCAAGTACCAAAAGTGAAAGTGAGAGAGTGTGTGTGTGTGTGTGGCCTACCTTCCACAGGGCCAGCACCAGCAGGGCCAGCAGCAGCAGTCCTCCCAGTGAGCTTCCCAGTATGATCCAGACGGAGACGACGTCGTCCTCGTCCCTCCTCAGCTCCAGGATGATCTGAACTCAGACAAACATTCATACCAAGTTATGAAAATAACTAGAAAATGCATCACACACAGAGAGATAGAGGGAGAGAGACACACAGAGACACACACACACAGAGAGATAGAGGGAGAGAGACACACAGAGACACACACACAGAGAGATAGAGGGAGAGAGACACACAGAGACACACACAGAGAGAGAGAGAGGGAGACACACAGAGACACACACACAGAGAGAGATAGAGGGAGAGAGACACACAGAGAGATAGAGGGAGAGAGACACACAGAGACACACACACACACAGAGATAGAGGGAGAGAGACACACAGAGACACACACACAGAGAGATAGAGGGAGAGAGACACACAGAGACACACACACAGAGAGATAGAGGGAGAGAGACACACAGAGACACACACAGAGAGAGAGAGGGAGAGAGACACACACAGAGAGAGAGAGAGGGAGACACACAGAGACACACACACAGAGAGAGAGAGGGAGAGAGACACACAGAGACACACACAGAGAGAGAGAGGGAGAGAGACACACAGAGACACACACAGAGAGAGAGAGAGGGAGACACACAGAGACACACACACAGAGAGAGAGAGGGAGAGAGACACACAGAGACACACACACACAGAGAGAGGGAGAGAGACACACACAGAGAGAGAGAGAGGGAGACACACAGAGACACACACAGAGAGGGAGAGAGACACACACAGAGAGAGAGAGAGGGAGACACACAGAGACACACACACAGAGAGAGAGAGGGAGAGAGACACACAGAGACACACACACAGAGAGAGATAGAGGGAGAGAGACACACAGAGACACACACACACAGAGAGAGAGAGGGAGAGAGACACACACACAGAGAGAGAGGGAGAGAGACACACAGAGACACACACACAGAGAGAGATAGAGGGAGAGAGACACACAGAGACACACACACAGAGATAGAGTGAGAGAGACACACAGAGACACACACACACAGAGATAGAGGGAGAGAGACACACAGAGAGAGAGAGGGAGAGAGACACACACACACACACAGAGAGAGAGGGAGAGAGACACACAGAGACACACACACAGAGAGAGAGAGGGAGAGAGACACACAGAGACACACACACAGAGAGAGAGAGGGAGAGAGACACACAGAGACACACACAGAGAGAGAGAGGGAGAGAGACACACAGAGACACACACAGAGAGAGAGAGAGAGGGAGAGAGACACAGAGACACACACACAGAGAGAGAGAGGGAGAGAGACACAGAGACACACACACACACAGAGAGAGAGAGGGAGAGAGACACACAGAGACACACACACAGAGAGAGAGAGGGAGAGAGACACACAGAGACACACACACACAGCGAGATAGAGGGAGAGGAGTGTATGTGCGTGTGTGTCTGTGAGTCTGTGTGTTTGTCAACATCACTAATTGGCTCAATCGTGAACACCTGTGTGCCTGAAGCCATTTGAAAATATTCTCCACAGAGATCCCATTGAAAATAAAAACCTTAATAATTCAAAAAGTTTAAAGGTTAGAAATATCAAAAGTGAGGCAGAGGCTTTGATATCTCTGGCAAACTTTCTCATTTGGAGATTGTACTGTTTTATCTTTTACAGCTTACATGACTATTGTCCTGCTCTGCCATGTCTTTCCTCGTCTCTCCCTCTTGTGTCGCGGTGTGTGTAAATGTCACTCGAATCAGGAAACTTATCAGAATCCTCATATCTGATTGGCCGAGCTGCAACACGTAACAGCTGCAACAAATCATGTCTCCAAGACCTATATATATATATATTTATAAATATCACTAATTGGCTCAATCGCGAACACCTGTGTGCCTGAAGCCATTTGAAAATATTCTCCACAGAGATCCCATTGAAAATAAAAAGCTTAATCATTCAAAAAGTTTAAAGGTTAGAAATATGAAAAGTCATAGCAGACCTCTGGTGAAAGAGCTGAACATTTTAATAGTTGAACGGTTTCTGTAGCTTAAAAAATGAAGGACAAGAAGAGGTGCGACGGAAGAAATAGAAGTTGAATAAAGATTCGAAGAACAATAGTTGGAATGCTTAACAGCATTCCAACAATAAAGAAACAGGAGGATAACAATAGTTGGAATGCAGCATTCCAGCATTCCAACATAACAGCATTCCAACAATTAAATGTTGAATTGATTCTCGTCTGACCTTAACGTTCAACACGCTGGAATAAATGATGTGATGAGGAAACAAACAGCAGGAACCAGTTCACTAACATACGGATCAGTTTATCTCTGTTAATACTTTATGAGTTTGTATCGGTAACATCAACATATCAAGGTGCTCATAATGAAGCTGATTATTGTTTGTGTTGGGAGTCATAGTTTGTTTACCAGTTTATCATTGTGACAGACGGACAAAATAACAAGAACACAACAACAACAACAACAAGGACGGGTTCAAACACAGTTTAACTTAAAGACATAACATAAATAGTGACAAAAGTGCCATAAATAAAACATGTGCATGTTAAATATCTGCAGTTATAAATAATAATAAAGTCTGACAGCAGGTGGCAGCACAGCTCCACGTGAAGGTTATGAGTTATAACACTGGAGGACATAAAGTTAGTTATTATAAGTAAATGAATGAGTTTATAGGAAACTCCCATGGATGGATCCCTGACCGGATCTACAGGGCACCGGTCCAGGGGCCCAAAGTGTCAGGGGCCTCCCTGACCTCACCTACAAAATGTCACTCAAAGAGACGCAGCAACCAGGAAAAGACTCACAAAGACCACCAGAGGGACAAAGAGACTCACTATGAATAGGAGAACAACCACAAAGAGACACAAAACAACCACAAAGACATCAAACAACCACAAAGAGACACAAAACAACCACAAAGAGACACAAAACAACCACAAAGAGACACAACACAACCACAAAGAGACACAAAACAACCAAAGAGACATAAAACAACCACAAAGAGACATAAAACAACCACAAAGAGACACAAAACAACCACAAAGAGACATAAAACAACCACAAAGAGACACAACACAACCACAAAGAGACACAAAACAACCACAAAGAGACACAACACAACCACAAAGAGACACAACACAACCACAAAGAGACACAAAACAACCAAAGAGACATAAAAAACCACAAAGAGACACAAACAACCACAAAGAGACATAAAACAACCACAAAGAGACACAACACAACCACAAAGAGACATAAAACATCCACAAAGAGACACAACACAACCACAAAGAGACACAAAACAACCACAAAGAGACACAAAACAACCACAAAGAGACACAACACAACCACAAAGAGACACAACACAACCACAAAGACATAAAACAACCACAAAGAGACACAAAACAACCACAAAGAGACACAAAACAACCACAAAGAGACACAAAACAACCACAAAGAGACACAAAACAACCACAAACAGACACAAAACAACCACAAAGAGACACAACACAACCACAAAGAGACACAAAACAACCACAAAGAGACACATTATGACTACAAAGAAACACGTTGCTGGACTTTTGTCGGAAAATGCACAAAAAATGAGGAGTAACTTTTCGGAGGATATCATTTGAACCGTTGAGGATACGTTGAGCTACCTCGCTGTAACGTCACATGACGGAAGAACAACAGCGACAGCAGCACTGAGAAACTTTCTGCTTCAATCCACTACCATGAAACGTGATTAGACATCCGCATAAAAGTGAGAATTTTACTTTTAACAACAGAAACTGACACTTCCTGTTTGTTGTGACGGTCTCAGCTGTGATTTGGCGTTGAAAGAAAAGAAGAAGTACACATCTCTCACTGAGTAGGTTTGCTCATTGATTTGTGTGTTTATTGGTTGGTTGATTGATTGATTGATTGATTGATTGATTGATGGTTGGTTGGTTGGTTGGTTGGTTGGTTGGTTGGTTGGTTGATTGATTGATTGATGGTTGG
The DNA here is from genome assembly GCA_028022725.1 of Lycodopsis pacificus. Lineage (NCBI taxonomy): Eukaryota > Metazoa > Chordata > Actinopteri > Perciformes > Zoarcidae > Lycodopsis > Lycodopsis pacificus. The sequence continues at coordinate 27,977,532 of CM051698.1, forward strand.
TTGGTTGGTTGGTTGGTTGATTGATTGATTGATTGATTGATTGATTGATTGATTGATTGATTGATTCGTTGGTTGGTTGGTTGGTTGATTGGTTGGTTGGTTGATTGGTTGATTGATTGATTGATTGGTTGATTGATTGATTGATTGATTGATTGGTTTGTTGGTTGGTTGGTTGATTGATTGGTTGGTTGGTTGATTGATTGATTGATTGATTGATTGATTCGTTGGTTGGTTGATTGATTGATTGATTGATTGATTGATTGATTGGTTGGTCGATTGATCGATTGATTGATTGATTACCTGTCTGACAGCTCTGTCCTCCTGGAGGAACATGGGACTGGATGCTTCCAGCTGGATGGAGGCAGCAGTCAGTAACTCCAGGGACCTGAAGCTCACCTGAGACAGGAAGTGATTCACGTTGTTTCAAATGAAAGCACACAAAGACTCATTTTATTTGTTCTGTATTCACATATTCTTTTCTCTGTACTAGACGAGACTCACAGCGAGCAGAGTGGGAAGCAGCAGCCGTCCGCTGAGCATCACCTCCAGCTCTCTGGAGGCCGGAAGGTTCAGTCTGCACTGGACCACCAGGCTCACACTGTTACTGAGGTTCTACAGACAGACAGGCTCACACTGTTACTGAGGTTCTACAGACAGACAGGCTCACACTGTTACTGAGGTTCTACAGACAGACAGGCTCACACTGTTACTGAGGTTCTACAGACAGACAGGCTCACACTGTTACTGAGGTTCTACAGACAGACAGGCTCACACTGTTAC
>CM051698.1:27983311-27990811 GCA_028022725.1 Lycodopsis pacificus
TCATCCAGCATTCGTAGCTATATCTACTGTATGCACCGTAATTCGTGGATATCCAACAAAATATTGTAAATGTTTTCAACGTAATCATAAACAAGGAAGTTTAAACCGAAAAAGCCGACCCAGGACGAGAGGGAGGGGAGGTGGACGAGACAAAGAAAACAACGCAAACAATCTTCACCTAAACCTCACTCAGTCGATGTGATGCAACAAGCTTGTCATTCGCCATTGCTAGCTTTTCCTACGAATAATAACGTAATTCGTAGATATCTTGTGAAATTATCAATTACCAATAATGAACGAGTAAGCATGAAGCCTGCAAAGCCCCTCAGCAGGCCGGCGGGCGGTGGATGCTTTTGTCACATAACTGGTGTAGCTCAGTAACGATGTTTCTGACGATCTTTTCCTGAACATATCTACGTAGTTTCCTTAAAAGATGGACGTTTATTTGAAATTGCCACGCGTTGCTGGACTTTTACAGGAAAATGAACAGAAAATGGAGATGTTGATGAGGGACAGCTTGTGAGTCAACGACTCATCTTTCTTGTCGATCCAAGTGTTCGAGACACTGAGGTACCTGAAAGTCTTCCTACTAGAACAACAGTGAAAAGCTACCAAGCTGCAGTTATCTGGAAGAACAAATGCTAAATCTTTATCAACTGAATGAATGTTGGATCACGAGTTTCTCTTTAAAGAGAAGCAACGTTTATTTCATGTAAATGTCTGATGATGTCGTCTTTACTGAAGGAGCGCTACGACACCTTCACTATGAGGCTGGAGAAGAGGAGGTTGGAGGAGGTGGAGATGTGGATGGCGGCTCCGTAAGCGTTCTCTCCCTGATTCTCCAGTCGAGCAAACACCACCATCCTCCTCCTACCGGCCTCCACCACGTGGAGCGAGCCCTCCGACGCCCCCCGGAGGCTGCAGAGCGACAGGGCGGCCCGGTCCCTCGAGCTGCAGAACCGCCTTCAAATAAAACACAACAACATTAATGACCACGGCGTTCTTTGATCAAATGATGGTAATAACACGTGTTTATGAAGCCCGGGCATCACTCACTCGACATCCATCAGGTCAGTGTGACTGTAGAGGATGAGGTCAGGAACGCAGGCGTCTTCCTGCTCACAGCCATTCCAGAAGGGAAGCTACGGCAAGAAAGAAGGACCATTTCATTTCTCTTTGATGAAGAACCTTCAATATGCAACACGTTCTCACTCTCAACTCTTCACATATTGAAGCTCGCTCAGTGGCTCTCCGCTTCAAACTCAGGAGTCAACCTCCGGTTCTGTAAAGTTCTTCAAAGCGTCATGTGTTAAAGCTGCATTCTCTCTAGTGGCCACCAGGGGGCGACTCCTCTGGTTGTATAGAAGTCTATAGAAAATGACTCTACTTCTCTCTTGATTTATTCCCTCAGTAAACATTGTAAACATGAGTTTATGTCTCAATCTCTAGTTTCAAGTCTTCTTCAATACAGCATGATGTTCATTTAGTACATTAGTAAATGAGTACTTTTATATTATTCTGCCAACTTTTTAGAATTTCTCTTTAAAACTTGAAGACGTATACGGCGTCTCTACGTCGCTCCTCGGTCCAGATGTGGTTGAAAAGGTAGTTTAGCAAAGTGTCTGGTTAAAAATCGAAGGACGATAACGTCTGCCTGGTCGGGACAGATGTGACATCAGCTGGATGTAAAGACGAACTCTCACCTCGGCCCTCAGTACACTCGGCCAGTCGGGGTCCAACACCGGCCCCTCGTCCGGACTCCTCAATCCCGTCTCCAGGACAACCGCAATGGGACGCCCGTAATCAGTCGTCTCCTGTTCAGAGAAACGGTCGGCCGCAGTCTGAGTTACGTTGTATTTGGGGATTGTTTTTAGGTGACTGTTAGGGTTTCTGTGTGTGATGAGGTGATGATCTGACCTGGATGGAGAAGCCGAGGCGCTGGCAGCTCTGACCTCCGACCTGCAGAAACACAGTCCTGGGCTGCTGTCGGTCGGATTCATCCAGAACAGCTCGAGGAGGAAAACGCCTCTCATCCAGCACCAGACTGTACCAAACCGCTGGGGAGGAGGAGGAGGATGAAGAAGAGGAGGAAGAGAAGGATAAAAAAGGTTTAAAGGAGGAAAAACAATCCTGTCTTGTCCAGCTCACATGCTCACATGCACTTCTATACAACCAGAGGAGTCGCCCCCTGGTGGACACGAGAGAGAATGCAGGTTCCAAGGCTTCACTTGGCAGAACCAGAGGTTGCCGCCTGTTCCCGGCTGATAAAAAGAGTCGTTGGATGAAGCACATCAGGTAAGATAACGTGACACTTTGTACCTCGCTGGTTAGCTAGCTAGATAGCTAGCCAAGCTAACAGCCATGTTGGTGATGTAATTCACTGATCGGTCTCAGACAAAACTAAATAATACTACGACAAACACAGACTTTCATAAGGTGCAAAATTGCCTTTTAAATCAACAAACATCGTGTGTAATTCATGGCACAATTCAAAGCGGGACTATTGTACGTATATTTTCCAAGAGGAGGTCCCATGGGGGACAGTGGAGGGGGCGGGACTTTAACTCTTTATTTCCTGCTGTTGAATGCTGCTGCTTAGTGTAACTGCAGAGCTCATTCTCATCTGTTTAACATCTGAAGTTGTGTCTTGATTTATGAGCTGAAGTAAGTTGCTCACGTCAGGAAACGCCACGTCTGCACCGAAACAAATGAACCAGAAGCAGAGTAGCTCCTAAAACCAAGAAGGTTAAGAGTTCCCCAATCACTTCCTGTCTTCTGTTCGTCCACTGAAGCGTGTCCGTTTGATGTGGCGTGTGTGCATCTCTGTCTTAATGTGTGTGTGTGTGTGTGTGTGTGTGTGTGTGTGTGTGTGTGTGTGCATGTGTGTGTGTGTGTGTCTAATCCGGTCCAGATGATGGGGGGAAGATGAGGAGAAAGAAAGGAGGAGAGGAAGGTATGAAGGGATGAAGTGACGGAGGAGTGACACGGTTTAACTGGCTGGCGTTAGCGTGTTACAGCGAGGTTTCCATGCAGCCGAGCCGAACATCTGCAGCCGATTACACAGAGACACGACGGCACGAAGCACGGTGGGGAATCTGTGCTGCGAGCGAAGGGAAGGACGACGAGACTTTCCACATGCAGACGGCCGAACAACACCAAACATCTGGGTCTTTCAAACGTCCACACAGATGTTCTACAACGTGAGGACGTTTACCTCCATGCATCCAGGAAGCTGTGGGCTCCAACCACAAGCTGCCACTGGGCAGCTGGGAGGTCAAGGCTTTGCTCAAAGGCACACTGCTGCTGGAGCTGGCCATCAAGTCCATCAAGCATGAGCTCATGAAGCAATGCTAAAACACAGATTAGGTGTCACCGTGAACCTTGAGGCTCCTTCCTTCCAGCTCAGCATCACGGCACTTTGTGAAACAGTAACAAAATGCAATCTATTGGTTTTGTGTACAGGGACACAAATTATCTTGTTTTTTTGCCAAAACAATGCCAATGAAAGGTCTGTTAGGATCGTTATTAGTGGTGGACACAGACTGAATGCATCCACCTGACTAAGCAACAGTCAGAGCAAGTGAGGTCCTTTATAATATCCAAAGAGACGACTGGTGGACGTCAGGGGTCCAACCAACAGGACTTACAAGCAGAAGACCGGTTGTTCAGCACCTCGTTGTGGTTTTATGGAAGTGCTTAACCTCAGCAACCTGAATCCACTGCAGCAACTTGTTTTCCATATTTGCCTCGGACAGACGTCAGATTCTTCCGTCGTTGTTAAAACAATTCTTTCAATGAAGGATAATATTTGGCTAAAGCGAACAGATGAACTTACTTGGGTCAGCGATGACTTATTATTGGGCCCTTATTTACACCATGTTCAATAGGAGAGGGGCTCTGTGGTGGCGGGCGTGGGTGGCTCAGCTGTGGAGGGGGCGGAGTGTGGGAGTGGTTCGGGGAACGGTGCTGGGAAGGGACTTAATTAGGCGCAGCTGAAACTGATCCTGATTGTCTCACTCTCGGCTGTATTTAATCACACAGTAGCGACGGAGGCGAGGGGGGCAGCTCGGGATGGGCGACAGAGTTATGCTGAGACGGACTGCATGGAAAACTCCTGCGGCGTGTCCTTGGAGGCAAGGCAGGAGAGCACACGGCCAAGCCCAGTTAGGGTGTAGGACAATAAAAAACATTTGAACCCGTCATTCCACCGTGTGCTGGCGTCATTGTGCTCCCCAGACCCACCGGGTAGAAGAGAACCTGCTACAGGCTCTTATTGGATACCACCTTCGAATATCTGAGGCCCTCTTATCCCGGTTTGGTAATCTTAGTTTGGGCACATGAATAGTTAGCGTGTGCGTCCCACCCACCAACATCCGTCCCGGTCTCTGTCTTGGTCTTTGTCCTGGCGTCCAGACTCAGACAGACCTTCACAGACATGCAGGTGACCTCCTTCCCGCCTCGACGGCAGTCTTTGTTGAAGATGTTGACCTTCTCGGGTTCAAAGATGAGCTTGGCCTGAATCCGCACCACACCACGAGACCTGGAGGGAGGAAGCAGGTCTTCATCAGGGCGCTGTGGTCCTCTGTGTTCCTTCACTTGTGTTACTTCCATCATTGAGGGGAGTCAGTTACCTTTTAGCCACAGAAACCCCTGAAGGTGTCAGGACTTGGCTTTGTTAGATTAAAGTTAAATTTAACTTCAGAGTAAGTCTCTAAAACCACAGACAGTTACTAGAGTTAATCCTCTTAATTATCTTTATTACATTTCATGTCATTCAATCCATTCGTCATTTTGAACCACAAATGTGAACCTCAAGTAAAGCTGAGAGAATCACCACAGTCAGGAGGGTTCATCCTCTGGGGAACATCGCCAACAGTTGTTGAGATATGTCAGTCCGGACCGACGTGGTAGAGCCATAATAACGCTGTGTATCTATACAAACAATAACCAGTGTGAGTGTGTGCTGGTCTGACCAGATGATGACAGCCGCTCCCAGTGCTCCCACAGCGAGGTCGACCAGCCCGTCTGCATTGACGTCCAGAACACCGTGAAGACTTTGACCGAAATACTGCAGACCTGCAGAAAAGCCGGCTGCAGAGAGACGCTGGAGAGAACCGACAGACGGATTATTCACGCACAGATTGCTTCTTCTGGCTGAACTGGTTCTGCATCGGTTACCTGTCTGTACTGGTGTTGGATGGTTTTGTCCTTGCCATAAAAGACGTAGACCGCCCCCTGGTGGTCGTCCTCCAGCGGCGCTCCCATCACGAGCTCCCTGAAGCCGTCCCCGTTCACGTCAGGTATCTGGGCCAACGCCGAACCCAGCCGGGAGTTCTGAGAGCAGTCAGAAACCTCCAGCGCCCCCTGCAGGATGAACGATACCTGGAGGGAGAAGTTTAGTTTGAGTATTTACCAGAATGCTGCAGCGTGGAGTCCTGTGTGAAGGTACCTGTGGAGTCACGGTGTAGACGTAGACCTTCCCTCTCTCCCAGCCTTGACTGTAGAACATGGGAGCGGCCACCACCAGGAGGTCCGACTGTCCGTCATCGTCTACGTCCATCGACAACAACTCACTGCCGAAATATGAGCCGATCTGGAAAAAAACAAAACAGTTTTCATTTCAGCAGACAGCCATGTGTGGACACATGCGTGTAACATCTCAATGCAATCGATTGGTTCTGTGTGCAGGGACATGAACCGTCCATGTGTTTTTTGGGGGTTTCCCTCGAAACATTACATTAAAAACTAAAGTTCGGTTCATGAAAAACATCATGGTTGGCTTAAAAATAACCATGAACACTTAATATTAGGCAACAAAACAAAGAGGTTGAAAGGTGTTTGTTGGAGCGATCCACCAACACTCTTCTTTTACATATTATGAAGTAGGTCACCGGCTCTGACGGCTGCTTAGTCACGTGTCTACATATCATTTGTCTCCACAGAGAACAAGGCTTCCATTTGACCTTTCATTCCGTGTCCATGTGCACGGAACCAATATAATGTAATTGGTGAATATTTCACTGGGCTGAACATCGACATGCTTCTCTGTGGGACTGACCTGCTCCCCCAGCAGGGCCTGCAGGATGGTCAGGTTCCCCGTGTTCTTCAGGCTGAAGATGATGACCTTCCCGGTGTGGTTGAACCTTGGAGCTCCGGCCACGTAGAGCTGAGAGCCCCGAGACGAAATGAGTGAACCCACCGAGTAACCTGGAAGCAGAAGAAGGAACAGAAACAGACCAACGGGAGTCAAGATGTTCTGATGGTTCCCCATTAACACAGACCAACGGGAGTCAAGATGTTCTGATGGTTCCCCGTTAACACAGACCAACTGGAGTCAAGATGTTCTGATGGTTCCCCGTTAACACAGACCAACAGGAGTCAAGATGTTCTGATGGTTCCCCGTTAACACTTACCAACGGGAGTCAAGATGTTCTGATGGTTCCCTGTTAACACAGACCAACGGGAGTCAAGATGTTCTGATCGTTCCCCGTTAACACAGACCAACAGGAGTCAAGATGTTCTGATGGTTCTCCGTTAACACAGACCAACAGGAGTCAAGATGTTCTGATGGTTCCCCGTTAACACAGACCAACAGGAGTCAAGATGTTCTGATGGTTCCCCGTTAACACAGACCAACGATGGAGGTCAGTTGGTCAAACTGTGTCCAACATTCTGACCGCTAGCTCTCTTGACAACTGATCAGAATATTCATGGTCTTCAGAAGATGAACACAACTTATTCTGGTGACCCCCCCCCCCCCCCCTACCTGTGGCGCCACCATCAGGCCAAAGTTCCACTTGTACTTCACACAACAAGCTAAATCTTAGAGATGGTAGAGATGGTAAGGCCTCGTCATGAGTTCCACTCAGTTTGCATTCCTGCTAACAGCAAAGCTGGAACTAAAGCTAGATCATCAGTGCATTGGTTGTTTTGTCCAATTCTTTTATTGGTGTAATTATTGCTGCAAACTCTACAAGCGGGACGTTCAATTGAAAGTATTTCGGTTTGAAGCTGGGGACACATTCCTGAATACAGACAGTTTATCAAATACTGTAACTATCAAACTAATCATGTATGAATATATACATGTAAAACATGTATTAAGAGTAGATAGAGATACAGTCCAGCCTCTTTACCGAGGTAAGCTCCGTGGTTCTTCAGCTCCTCTGGAAACTCGTCCTTGTACGAGGACTGTGGTGGAACGACTTTGCCGTGTTTCGTCTCTTTCAGCACGGCGCCGTTCCAATCGTAGGCGCCGACCGCTCCGAGCAGAACGCCGTCCTGATGGAAGAACACGCAACATAATACATGCAACATGTAAGATGAAGTAGAACTTTATTAATAATGTGCCAGAGATTGATCAAATGTTACAGCACTAGAATAAGAGCATCAATAAACAATAGAACAAGAATTCAGTTCATAAGAAGGGACAAAATAAAATAACAATAGAAAAAGTAAATCACAACAACATAAGATTGAAGACAAGCACAACAATACAAC
>CM051698.1:28000811-28023311 GCA_028022725.1 Lycodopsis pacificus
CACACTCTCTCTCACTCACTCACTCACACACACACACACACACACACACTCACTTCAGGATTGTTGTGGTTGTTTCTATCTTCGTCTCTGAGATCTTAATGATTTCGAGGGTTAAAACTTGCTTCAGGTTTGTGTCAGTGAGGTGAACGAGTCGGACACATGAAGAACTATGAACTATGAACATGAACATGAAGAACTATGAACATGAACTATGAAGAACTATGAACATGAAGAACTATGAACATGAAGAACTATGAACATGAAGAACTATGAACATGAACATGAAGAACTGTGAACATGAACTATGAACATGAAGAACTATGAACATGAAGAACTATGAAGAACTATGAACATGAAGAACTATGAACATGAAGAACTGTGAACATGAACTATGAACATGAAGAACTGTGAACATGAACTATGAACATGAAGAACTATGAACATGAACTATGAACATGAAGAACTATGAACATGAAGAACTATGAACATGAAGAACTATGAACATGAACTATGAAGAACTATGAACATGAACATGAAGAACTATGAACATGAAGAACTATGAACATGAACATGAAGAACTGTGAACATGAACTATGAACATGAAGAACTGTGAACATGAAGAACTATGAACATGAAGAACTATGAACATGAACTATGAACATGAAGAACTATGAACATGAAGAACTATGAACATGAAGAACTATGAACATGAAGAACTATGAACATGAAGAACTGTGAACATGAAGAACTATGAACATGAAGAACTGTCAACATGAATAATGGAACCATTGAGTTCAGGTGTTTCTTCTACTGTTCGTATCATGTTCTCACTCCCAACTCTAACACCACTGGGAGCTGCAGGCGCCCTCTGGTGGACGTGGTCCTGGTGGCAGGAGTCCTGACAAACACAGGACTTTCACCAGGAGACCTCTGTCCGTGTCCCGCGTGACACCGCGTCAGTGTGGACTGATGTGGGGTTTGCCTGTTAAGTGTTTTCATTCTCTGATCTCTGGTGAACCTGGAGCTCCAGCGTGACCTGTGAGCTTTAAAGATTCTCTCACAAACCCAACGTTGTCTTCGTGGGTTTTCTTCGACGAGGACCGTTTATGAGGAGAAGTGAAAAGATTCTCGATGTTTTCTGGACATGTAAATCAAGTGCCAGGTCACCCGGACCCTGAGGGTTCACGGGTACTGAAGTATCACGGATGACGGATCACGTCGTCTGGATAAGAACGTCAGACAAACAGCTGAGATGTTAAGATGAGCAGAGGAACTCCTCCCCACAGAGCGGTGCCGAGTTCTCCTGAGGAGTTTCCACATCCAGCGCTGCCTCGGGACGCAGGAGGACCAAATACTTTCCACATATTTACCTGCGACTTCAAAGGCTCAGAGAGATTTTGTAATCCTGGACGACTCAGAGGGTTTTCATCACCGCTCAAATGGTTCCAGATCATAGAAAACAGAGAATGTTGCTCAATCTCACAGCAGACAGTCAAACAACAGTCTGGAGCGAGATCCTCTCTCCTCCTGTAACTCATCCGCCTGTTTCCAGAGGCATTCAAGGTCACATCTGCCCCAGAATCCCCGGATTCATCCGGACTCATCCGGATTCATCAGGACTCATCCGGACTCATCAGGACTCATCCGGACTCATCAGGATTCGTTGGATGTTCTCTGAGATTAAAGCCGTAAATTTAAGAGAAAATAACTAAATCCTTGTGGAAGCCGTGAACTGGGATCCTCACCACTGACGTCCTCCCGCCTCGTGCTGCTGGACTGTGTGTACTGTGTGTACTGTGTGTAGTGTGTGTACTGTGTGTACTGTGTGTACTGTGTGTGCTGCAGTGGTGGTCCGTCAGGGCCTGCAAGGCTTCTCTGCTGGCCTAAACAGAATCACAAAGCTATTTATATTTTATAACTTAATAATGTTTCTTAAATACACGACATGTATTATAATTTATAAACATATTTCTCCATTATCTCATGTTCTCATTGCACAGCTCCTGTCTTCCTCAGTTGCTCTGCTTCCAGTGCAGCTTGTTTTAAGTAGAGCTTTCATCCAATCAGATCTCAGCTCTGTGTCTCTAGGTAGAACAGAGCCAGAGGCCTGCAGAGTCTCAGGTGAATCCATGTGCACTTTAAGTGAATGGGGACGATGTTGTTGATTGTCATCGTGTTCAACCAATCAGATGTTTAGTTTGACATGGTGGGCGTATTCTTTGACGTGTCAGAGCTGCTAGCTGGCCTATAATGGCGTCAGCGTTAGTGCAGCTCAGTGTTCATGTGCAGCTCTGCCGTGAGTGCAGCGTGCGCTGTGATTGGTCAGTGGGCGAGCATGTGACTATCGTGAAACGAAACAGCAGAGGCTGTCGGGTAGTGAATCACATCACGTGATGCAGCTCAGCCAATCAAATATGGGCATTCTGACTGAGTGAGATGCACCATGACAGAGAGGGCTGAGACGAGGAAAGACTGGAGAGCAGTACGTTCAACGCTCAAGATGTGAACGTAAAATCATAAGACGATCTCTTTGGGCCGTGACTTGTCATGAAGGAGTGATGGTGGGTCCCACAGCCAGACCAGCTGAGAACCACTGAGATCCACTGAGATCCACTGTCCTCCATCAGCGCTGGAAACATTATGTGTTCCTGAATATGAGCTTCTGCATTTTCCAGATGCTCTAGTACTATTCAAACGTATTGCAAGTCTCGTACCGTACATAGGTACGTACATTTAATACTACATAGTTACAGCCTTAGAAACTAATAATAACTGTGGCGCCATCATGTGGTTATAAGGTGGTATTTCAGCTGCAGGACAACAGTGAAGGCCCAGGTATAAAATGCACGGCCCGCCACTGGTGTACTATGTGTACTAGTTGTACTATGTGGACTGTGTGTACTATGTGGACTGTGTGTACTATGTGTACCAGTTGTACTATGTGTACTAGTTGTACTGTGTGTACTAAGTGTACTAGTTGTACTGTGTGGACTGTGTGTACTATGTATACTAGTTGTACTATGTGAACTGTGTGTACTATGTGTACTATTTGTACTATGTATGTGTACTGTGTGTACTATGTGTACCAGTTGTACTATGTGTACTAGTTGTACTGTGTGTACTATGTGTACCAGTTGTACTATGTGTACTAGTTGTACTGTGTGTACTATGTGTACTAGTTGTACTGTGTGGACTGTGTGTACTATGTATACTAGTTGTACTATGTGAACTGTGTGTACTATGTGTACTATTTGTACTATGTGTACTGTGTGTACTAGTTGTACTATGTGTACTAGTACTATGTGGACTGTGTACTATGTGTACTAGTTGTACTACGTGTACTAGTTGTACTATGTGGACTGTGTGTACTACGTGTACTAGTTGTACTATGTGGACTGTGTACTATGTGTACTATTTGTACTATGTGTACTGTGTGTACTAGTTGTACTATGTGTACTAGTACTATGTGGACTGTGTACTATGTGTACTAGTTGTACTACGTGTACTAGTTGTACTGTGTGTACTACGTGTACTAGTTGTACTATGTGGACTGTGTACTATGTGTACTAGTTGTACTATGTGTACTAGTTGTACTATGTGGACTGGGATCCTCACCACTGGCGTCCTGCCGCCTCGTGCTGCTGGACTGTGTATCCAAACTGGTTTTCTTTAGAACCGGAGAAGATCTTAAAGTTCTTGGTGTCGAAGTTGAAGCAGAGCTGAAGATCTGAAACACAGAAAAAGAAGAAGAAGTTAAAGAAGAAGCTGTGTAAGGTCTGAGATCAGTTTCACTTTTCTAAACTGTCACAAAATGAACCAGAATTAAAACATTTTGCGAAGAAAATATTTAGTTTTTTGTCGTACTTAAGAGACAGTACAAGAAGTATCCAGATCCTTTACTGCAGTAAAAGTACTAAAGAAGATAAAGTACTTTGTAACTCTGACAAAAATAGAAGACATCATAACAGATGATAAAATGTCATCACTGAGGTTTTTCCAAAACATTCTGGAAAAAGGAGCTCAGACATGATGTCATCGTTTCATCAGAATCTGTATCATCCAGACGAGTAATAATAATAATAATAGTAATAATAATAATAATAATAATAATAAATAATAATAATAACGTAATAAATAAACATTCCTCTTTATTTATCTTCAGAGAAATAAAAGTTTTGTTTTAAACTTTTAACTGTTTCATCTTTTTATTTTGAGTTCAGTTTAGTTTATATATGACAGTAATCTGTGATATTATATTAATATTGCTGATCTCAATCTTATGAGATGTATCGGAAAGTAACTTTTGCAGTACTTAAGTAAAGTTTTGAGGTACTTTTTACTGAACTACTAGTTAGATAGAAATATATATTGATATATAGACATGAGAATATAATGACATCATGTATATCATTATGTTATGTTGAGCACCTCAAGTACATTGTGATTCTGATACTTGTGTACTTTTACTGAAGTAGAACTTTGAAACGTTGTATTTAAACTGTGGTATTAATGCTTCTACTGAAGTAGAATCTCATTTCATCCAGAAGAAAGAAACTGAAGCCATCACAACTCTGAACTGCTTCTGCCTCAGTGTCCTTGAGCCAGGCAGCAGAGTCCTATGACCCCCCACCCTCACCATGACCCCGTGGTCTCTGTGGCAAAGATGACAGAGAGGCATGATGGGTAAAATAACTGAACGTTCCCTTCAACCCCCTGAACCCCAGAACCTCACGGTCCTTGAACACATCATGTGTGACGAACGCTTCCATCAGAAAAAGGACATGAAGCTCACAAATGTGACATTTCATCATGAACATGATATTCTTCATGTTCTCATTATAAATGTCTCCTCTAATAAAGAGTTCACTTCAACCAGAGTGTGAAACTATGAAGTCATGATGGATTCATCTGAGACCAGCAGTCATGTGACTACAAGGAGGAGACACTGAACGACAGGAAGTGAACACAGAGCACAGTTCTGTTCCATAGAGGAGCAGGACGTGAACATCAAAACCACAGAGAGAGAAACAGCAGAAAGTACTTTGGTGCTCAGAGGGTTAAACCAGCTCCATTTATCAGAGCTGTTGGTGAGAGACGACGCAGACACCAGATCCAGATCCAGACACCAGATCCAGATCCAGACACTAGATCCAGACACCAGACTCCAGATCCAGATCCCAGTCTGACGGTCTCCCATCACAGATTCAGACCATCCTCCCGACACATTCTCTAAATTCTTTGAGTCGTTGTGACTTATTTCAGGCGATGTTTCCAGATGTGTGTGAGCTGATGACACCAGTGAAGACGTATGAGTCTCTATTGAAGACGTGAGCAGATACCAGCCTCTGCTTTATTGGAATGAGACGCAGCAGTGAGTCTGATCTCCTCAACGCCGTCTGTGTCACTTCCTCCATCGGCTCGGCATCTCTGCAGCCGACCCCGGATGAGCCTTCATCTCTTCATCTCTGATGGGCGGCACAGGTCAGAGGTGAAAGGTCACCACCCTGAAATGTTTCACGTTGGAGCAGCGGCAGCACTACCTGCACAGCTCTGTACATTTAAAGACAAGAAGAAATGATGTTCCTCAAGTCAGGAATGAACTCAAAACACTCACAGTAACCACCGATCACGTCTGAGTTACTGTGACTGTGCTGCCGAGTTATGTTTCGATATGTTTCTATATGTTTCTATATGTTTCTATATGTTCCTATATGTTTCTATATCTTTCTATGTTTCTATATGTTTCCATATGTTTCTATATGTTTCTATATGTTTCTATATGTTTCCATATGTTTCCATATGTTTCTATATGTTTCTATATGTTTCTATGTGTTTCTATATGTTCCTATATGTTTCTATATCTTTCCATGTGTTTCTATATGTTTCTATATGTTTCCATATGTTTCTATATCTTTCCATATGTTTCTATATGTTTCCATATGTTTCTATATGTTTCTATATCTTTCCATATGTTTCTATATGTTTCTATATGTTTCTATGTGTTTCTATATGTTCCTATATGTTTCTATATCTTTCCATGTGTTTCTATATGTTTCTATATGTTTCCATATGTTTCTATATCTTTCCATATGTTTCTATATGTTTCCATATGTTTCTATATCTTTCTATATCTTTCCATATGTTTCTATATGTTTCTATGTGTTTCTATATGTTTCTATATGTTTCTGTATGTTTCTATGTGTTTCTAGATGTTTCTATGTTTCTATGTGTTTCTATATGTTCCAATATGTTTCTATATGTTTCCATATGTTTCTATATGTTTCTATATGTTTCCATATGTTTCTATATGTTTCTATATGTTTCTATATCTTTCCATATGTTTCTATATGTTTCTATGTGTTTCTATATGTTTCTATACGTTTCTGTATGTTTCTATGTGTTTCTAGATGTTTCTATATGTTTCTGTATGTTTCTATATGTTTTTGTGTTTCTATGTGTTTCTATATGTTTCTATGTGTTTCTATGTGTTTCTATGTGTTTCTATATGTTTCTATGTGTTTCTATATGTTTCTGTGTGTTTCTATATGTTTCTATATGTTTCTATGTGTTTCTATATGTTTCTGTGTGTTTCTATATGTTTCTATATGTTTCTATGTGTTTCTATGTGTTTCTATATGTTTCTATGTGTTTCTATATGTTTCTGTGTGTTTCTATATGTTTCTATGTGTTTCTAGATGTTTCTATATGTTTCTGTGTGTTTCTATATGTTTCTGTGTGTTTCTATATGTTTCTATATGTTTCTATATGTTTCTGTGTGTTTCTATATGTTTCTATGTGTTTCTATATGTTTCTGTGTGTTTCTATGTGTTTCTATATGTTTATATGTGTTTCTAGATGTTTCTATATGTTTCTGTGTGTTTCTATATGTTTCTGTGTGTTTCTATATGTTTCTATGTGTTTCTATGTGTTTCTAGATATTTCTAGATGTTTCTTTGTGTTTCTATATGTTTCTATGTGTTTCTATGTGTTTCTATGTGTTTCTGTGTGTTTCTATATGTTTCTAGATGTTTCTATATGTTTCTATGTGTTTCTAGATGTTTCTATATGTTTCTTTGTGTTTATATATGTTTCTGTGTGTTTCTATATGTTTCTATATGTTTCTGTGTGTTTCTATATGTTTCTATATGTTTCTAGATGTTTCTATAGCAGAGTGCCTGGGTGAGTTCAATACGAGGGAGAGAGGACGCTGAGTGTTTCTCTGTTCCTTTAAAGGCAATTTAGTTGCATTCTAAACCTGGCAGCACACATCTGTGTGCAGAGGTGACTAACCCCTCCCGTCTGGGGCATCAAGGAGGATAAATCGACGTCCTGAGGAGAGTGAAGGAGTGACTTCTGGGACAAACGAGGCAGGTGGTAGCTGGTTCCTTCCTGTGTGGCGTTCATCAGACCGACAACAACACGATGACTGATGTTGTTGTTGCTGCGCGAGTTTAACGATCCGCCTAAAAGCCACAGAAACGAACCCATCTGAGCTCCTGGATCAAAGAACCCATCTGAGCTCCTGGATCAAAGAACCCATCTGAGCTCCTGGATCAAAGAACCCATCTGAGCTCCTGGATCAAAGAACCCATCACCTACAAGCAGCGAGAGCTCTCTGACCTCCAGGGAAACATCCACCGCCTCGCAGCCGTGGAAGCAAACTCAATTCAGTGACCAGTGGATCAGAATGCTGCCGCTTCCACGTGTAGAAACACGACGTCATGTGGAACAGGAAGAGCTCTCTGGCTGAAGGGTTTGTCTTCTCTGCAGCAGCAGATAGATGGAGAAGCGGATGTTAGTCGGTTTATCTGCTCGTCAAACACCAGAAATATATATACAACTATTTACTATTTACCAGGCTGACGTGAGATTTTCCAGCTGCAAAGAGAAGATATCACTTCAGTGCGGAGAGGTTCGGAGTATTCGTGGTCCCCAGAGGACAGAATCAGTGATCATCTGCTGATCTTTGTCACGACCACGAATCCAACGTTCACGCCTAACGTATGCTGTGAGCTGTGATTGGCCAGTTGTGCAAAAGGAGGCGGGGCTTCAACTTCACTCATTCTTCAAAAGCACTGAATCCTCAAACTGAACTGAATCTACTTTCATCAGTGGAGCTCCACATGCAGAGGACGTTCTACTTCCTCTGCAAGAGACGGGACACGACAGAAATAACCAGTGACTACTGAGCTGTTAGCTTTAGCACAGTTAGCGTTAGCCCAGTTAGCTTTAGCACAGTTATCTTTAGCCCAGTTAGCTTTAGCCCAGTTAGCTTTAGCACAGTTGGCTTTATCACAGTTAGCTTTAGCACAGTTAGCTTTAGCCCAGTTAGCTTTAGCACAGTTGGCTTTATCACAGTTAGCTTTAGCCCAGTTAGCTTTAGCCCAGTTAGCTTTAGCACAGTTATCTTTAGCCCAGTTAGCTTTAGCCCAGTTAGCTTTAGCCCAGTTAGCTTTAGCACAGTTGGCTTTATCACAGTTATCTTTAGCCAAGTTAGCTTTAGCCCAGTTAGCTTTAGCCCAGTTAGCTTTAGCACAGTGCTGATATTCAGGCCTGGTTTTGTAATCAAACCGGCTTGAGACTGACTTTAAACCAATAAGAATCAGCACAGCGGATGAACGGTGATGCGTTCACTTACTGACGTTTGAAACGGCTAAAAACCTTTGTGACAAATTCTGCAACCTTGTTAGCATACTGAGCTCTTAATTCACACTTTCATGCTCCTCAGAAGATGAGCCATTTCTATTTTGGAAACTACCAGCTTTTCTTTAACGTGCCCCTCCATGTTAAACCTGCTGCTTTATTGCACACACATGTATAAAGTGACAGCAGGTTAGATTGTGGTGACATTCACTGACTGCTGTCCTGCTCCCCAGAGGATGAACATCAGTGGAGGCCTCAGGCTGTCTGAGGAGCAGAAGGACACCAGAAGGTTCTCCAGCAGCCAGAGGGCCACATGTGCTGTCACTGCTTTCAGTCTTATTTCTGTCTCTCTCTTCAGAATAACTATTCAAATAAAATATGTTATAAATAAATCAACATGTCGACTGATTTGAATACTTCCTGAAGACAGAAGGCAGTTTAATGAAGCAGCGTTTCTCTTCACTTCCTCATCTGCTCACAGATATACATATATATGTACATATACACATATATACATATACACAGATATACATATATACACATATATATACATATACACATATACACATATATACACACATATATACATATACACAGATATACATATATATATACATACACACATATATACATATACACAGATATACATATATACACATATATATACATATACACATATACACATATATACACACATATATACATATACACAGATATACATATATATATACATACACACATATATACACATATACACATATATACATATATACACACATATATACATATACACATATACACATATATACGTATATACACATACACACATATATATACATATACACATATATACATATATAAATATATATACACATATACACATATACACATATATAAATATATATACATATATAAATATATACATATACACATATACACATATATACGTATATAAATATCATACATAACAAGGGTTCCGTACTTCCTGTCACCATGACACAATCTCTCTCTCTCTCTGTCTCTCTCTCTCCCTCATCCTCTCTCTCCCTCTCTCCCTGTCTCCCTCTCTCTCTCTCTCTCTCTCTCTCTCTCTCTCTCTCTGTCTCTCTCTCTCTCTCTCTCTCTGTCTCTCTGTCTCTCTCTCTCCCTCATCCTCTCTCTCTCTCCCTCTCTCCCTCCCTCCCTCTCTCTCTCTCTCATGTGATGCTCGTTCTCTCACCTGGCAGGAAGCTGCAGGTCCACAGCAGCAGAGGAAGATGATGATAATCCATGAGTGTGTTTGAGGAAGAAACAGAGAGAGTGAACTCTGCTGTGATGTGTGAAGGAGAGAGAGGAGGAGGAGGAGGAGGAGGAGGAGGAGGAGGAGGAGCAGCACAGTGAACACACCTCCTCACTGTCTCTATTTGTTTTTACTTCACCTTTTCTTTTTAAAACCTTCTTCTTCGTTGGTGCACAAACAGGAAACGAGTCCAGATGTTAACATCTGTCCAAAAACAGAAGAAGAACTTGAGTCCTTTCTACTTCTCCTTTTACAGTTCATCTTCTGAAGAATGTTCCATTTCATGTTGATTTGTTGATTGATTATTGTTGGAGGAAGTCTGAGATCTAAAACCTTTTTTTTGTTTCTGAGGTTTTGTCCGTCAGCTGAGCTCTGAAGACTACAATACCCACAAGCCACTGCTGCACCTTTGTTGCAGAATAGAATAACTCATGAATATTTGGTTTGAACACTGAGGGTCAGTCAGTGAACGCATCACCTTGTTACTGTCCATCATGTGTACACTGAGGGTCAGTGAACGCACCACCTTGTTACTGTCCATCATGTGTACACTGAGGGTCAGTGAACGCACCACCTTATTACTGTCCAACATGTGTACAGTCTTGATTGCAGGATTTTGACTTCAGTACTTTGTACTTTCTGAGTACTTCTTCCACCTCTGAATACCAGTAAAGAAATACTGCGGTGTGAGTACTAACATCCACAGAGTTAGTAACAGTCACAGAACTAGAGATAAACTCAGTGATATGACTACTCTGCTACGAAGAAGTATTCAAATCAAAATGATAGCGGTTCATCCTCTGGGGACCAGGATGGACCGGAGCCCAAACAAAGAGACAGAAGAAGTGTTTTTAAAACAGCAGCTGACAACATTAGCTGATTTATAAATGAAAAGCACTTAAAGATGGCAGATGACGTGCTGGTTGAGAAATCCAGACATGAAATCAGAGCTTTTGGCTCTACGTTGTGGAAGACGGAGGAAAATAAATCTGTTTCCTGGACTCGTCTTCCTCCAGCAGCTGTCGGCAACAGGAAGGACGAGGAATCGAATCCAACCTGGACTCAGATGCTCTTCATCAGATTCTCTGAAAACAAACTGAGTGAACACACATGAAGTGTCGGTAATAATAAAGACTTTGTGCTCGCCAGATATTAAGAAGTTGTCTTTAAATCCCAGCACAAAAACATGTATGACAGTTCCACATTAATACTGATGATCAATGTTACAGCAGCACGTTCCAGTTGGAGCTACTTTAAGCTCCTTCATGTACAGTAAGATAGTTTAGTCCAGCCCCATAAAGCAGGAGATGCTTTAGGGCGGGGCTACACGCTGATTGACAGGTCTCTACCAGAGACGTAGACGGCGTCTCTACGTCCTTCCTCCTCAGTCCAGATATGGTCACTTCCTGTTCACTGGTTGCAAAAATTCAAGATGGCGACAGCCAAATCGCCGAACTCGAGGCTTCGAAACGTCACGACGACTACGTCCACTTGTTATATACAGTTTATACGTGAGTAAACTCTTTCCCCTAAACCTAACTAAGTGGTTTTGTTGCCTAAAAAGCTAACTTCCTGTGAGGATGGAAGTGTATTTTGAAAGGACTAAGCATGTAATGATGTATATTGACAAGTAGTCCTTGTTCAAAACAGGCGGCAACCTCCAGTTCTTTAAAGTGAAGTCAGCGCTTCATGTGTTAAAGCTGCATTCTCTCTAGTGTCCACCAGGGGGCGACTCCTCTGGTTGTATAGAAGTCTATAGAAAATGACTCTACTTCTCTCTTGATTTATTCCCTCAGTAAACATTGTAAACATGAGTTTATGTCTCAATCTCTAGTTTCAAGTCTTCTTCAATACAGCATGATGTTCATTTAGTACATGATGGTCCATTTAGAGTCACACAGACCATAAAGCAGGGGATGCTTTAGGGCGGGGCTACACGCTGATTGACAGGTCTCTGATAGACCATAAAGCAGGGGATGCTTTAGGGCGGGGCTACTGTGATTGACAGGTCTCTAACAGACCATAAAGCAGGGGATGCTTTAGGGCGGGGCTACAGTGATTGACAGGTCTCTAATAGACCATAAAGCAGGGGATGCTTTAGGGCGGGGCTACACGCTGATTGACAGGTCTCTAATAGACCATAAAGCAGGGGATGCTTTAGGGCGGGGCTACACAGTGATTGACAGGTCTCTAATAGACCATAAAGCAGGGGATGCTTTAGGGCGGGGCTACACAGTGATTGACAGGTCTCTAATAGACCATAAAGCAGGGGATGCTTTAGGGCGGGGCTACACAGTGATTGACAGGTCTCTAATAGACCATAAAGCAGGGGATGCTTTAGGGCGGGGCTACACAGTGATTGACAGGTCTCTAATAGACCATAAAGCAGGGGATGCTTTAGGGCGGGGCTGTTTTTTTAAACATAACAGTTGTGTTTTTCGTAACGATAACTCTGTGTTTTTTTTTATTGACACAATAACAAGTACAAACAATCAGGCCGTGTAACATTTCTAAATTTACAGAAATACTTCCGTTAAACAGGATCATAAACAAATCAAATACAGAAATGCTCGAAATAAAAAGAGGAAATAACATGAAATCATTGAAATGAATCAAGTACAGATATAACAGCTGGTCTCAAATGAACTTAAAACAACTGAAAAGTGTTGTCTTTCTTATTTAACTTATAATAATAACTTGGTTATTTTGTGTCAAAATTAAACCTCAGTCTTAAGAACGTGTATGTTGGGTAAATCTCATTTAGGATGTTGAAGTTCACTTATTATATTTCTTCAACTTCAAATTCTTTGCGAACATATTTTACTTATTAGAGGGTCAATTACCTCTAATACATAAGTTCCTAATAGTTCTGTTTGTGCATTTATGGAAATGTTTAAATGCCTTCAAATGAGATTGGGTTGGTTTCTACAGAAGCCCAGAATAGACAAACCAACCATTCTATTTCTGTTTTCTTCTTTTTAATCTTTCCTCCTCTTCTCTTGCTCCCTTTTTTTAGATTTATTTTATTTCATTTATTTAAAATGGACCATGTACAGTTTAAACATAAATGTCTCCATTCGATGCATTGTACCAGATTGTAGCTTAAGCTAATTTGCATCTGCAGTTTATTTATTTTCGTGTACGTGTATATATTTGTATATTTGTGTATATGTACAGTATTTGTGTATTTACGTGTAGATATATGTCCTTTACTACCACCTAGCCACATTCAACACCCCTCACTCATCCACACATACACGAGTTAGCATTCGGTGGCAATTTGCCACCTGACCACTAGATGTCACTAAATCCTCCACACTGCTCTTTTAAAGGACAATGAATAGTTTTATAGAAATTACATTATTGTTCTACTTAGAGTGATTGACAGCAGAGATGATCAGAGGAGCAGAGTTTTTACCACCGTGATTGGGACCAGGACTGAAGAATGGGTAGAGTTTCTCAGTGAACCAGCAGCCAGTAAAGGAGTAGATGAGAGCTGCAGAATCAACGTCATAGAAGGAGACCAGACCCTCCTCATAGTCCACAAACACCCCCACCTTCTGAGGCCGGGACTTCAGAGAGAGATAGATATCAGGGCCAGCAAGACCAAAGTACTCAATTTGTTTCCTCAAACATATCGTCCAGTAACCTTTCTGAGGGCTCAGTGTGATGATTCCCTTCCTGTTGATCGACTCTTTGGCCACTCCTAAATCCCACACAGTCTTCCCTTCAACCTGAACCTCGAAGTAAAATCTTCCTGAAGAGAAACTCTGCTTTGCTAAAACACAAGTACAAGAGTCAAATCTCCCGGGTTTGTCTGGGAGATTGTTCTCTATGTCACTGTGTTTGACTTGTTTCCCGTCGTCAGACAGGATGAGTTTGGGATGTACCGTATCAGGATCGAGGGTCACATCCACCGCAGACTGCTGGATCCTCTTCAGCTTGGCCTTGGTCACCACCTTCTTCATCTGTTTAATAAGCCGATACGCAGCTGTCGTTGAAGTGCCCTCATGTGAAGGTGGACTGACTCTGACTCCTGTCCAGTTCTTGGTGGGTGGAGCAGTGTTCAGGGCCCTGAAGCTCTGGAGGAGGTGGAGGTGGTCTTCAGAGCGTGAGAGCTGCTCCACCTCAGTGCTTCTCTTCTTCAGCTCAGACAGTTCATGTTCCAGCTGTTTGATGAAGCCTTCAGCCTGTTTCTCTGTCTTTCTCTGCTTCTCTTTGATGGTGTTGATGAGCTCGGCCTGGCTTCTCTCAACAGACTCCTTCAGAGCGGTGAAGACCTGAACACCATCTGCTATCTCTCTGTCTGCAGCTTCCTCACTGAGCTCCACTGAGTGTTTGATCTCCTGAAGCTTCAGTCGTCTCTTCTGGATCATCTGCTGAATTTCAGCCTCAGTCTTCCCCAGCTCGGCCTTCTTTCCTTCATATTCTGCTTTCAGAGGAACGCTGTTATGTTTCTTGTGGTCTACGATCAAGATAAAGAAGACACACACCAGACTCAACACGGTGCAATACAGGATCGTCAGTTTCATCCTTAAGGAGACGTTACGGGGAACTTCTCCCGGTTTATGTTGAGCTGGCGGTCTGAAGTGAAAGCCTCGTGTTGAAACTCTTTTCTAAAGTGGGACACGGATCAGGGTTCAGACGTTGTGACTGGATCAGTGAACACACCCAGATAGAAACGTATCTGAGGACAACAGAGTGGTTTAGTTAATGTCAGTATGACAGTGAGTAGAAACTCAGTGACGTATGAATATGATCATCTGTACTCATCGCTGTTTGTAAGAGACTCCTGATCAACCTGCGTCAAACGAGCGTTTTGTATCTGAGAAGGTTGAATCTTCAGAGTGGCTCCGCCTCTTACTGCAGCTCTGTAGAACAGCTTCAATCACCTTTTATCACCGGCATAGCTTTCAGTAAACGATTAGTTTAATCTCACAGAAGCCTTGACAAAAGACAATAAAACTGAAGCAGCCGGTGACAGATTGACAGAAGCCTGTTGTGTGTTTAGTGCCTCTATGAGGACCGAACAATCGTCCAAAGCTCAGCTCGCCGTCTATAACTGTCATGTGATCGTCAATCAGATGATTTGTTGGTCTCAGCATCAGTAACTCATTGCTAGATCGTTATAATCTTCATACTTTATACTGTGAACTTTAATACTTTGCACATTCCTGCACAAAACTCACCAGCTCTTCCACCTTGAAACAGATATATTGCACCTGTTGTTGAGTCTAGCAGCGCTGCAGACACCATGCTGGAACCGGCCTCCTTTAAAAGGCCTTGATGCACGAGGACGTGACTAAGAAACAACACAAATGTGAAATATTCATGCTGGCAACGATGTTAATTTACGCCAGTTGCAATACTTTATTATTATAAAAAGGTTTAAATCGATTCTTACAGGCAGAGGACCAACTACCAGGATCATAAACTGCTGTAGTCTCAAGCTGCAGTCAGACAACTTTCCTTTGAGTGGAATGTTCGGAGTGAGTTTCGGGTTCTGGTCTGCGCTGCTTTCGTCACGGCTGAGAGGAGCAATAGAGTTTGATGTCTTGTGAAAACCTACTTGACAATAAACTTGATTTTGATCAGACTTTAAAAAATCTCGTCATATTGATATTAGAGGTTTAAAGGACACTCAATAACACATTCTGCTCTCATCCACCTCCAGCCGGTGATCTCAGTGCAGTATTATAACTGACAGAAACAGACAAACCTACAAATACATCATTTAAAACATATCATCACGTCAATATTTACTCTCCCAATTTCACATGTAGAACAACTTACACCCACAGGACGTGATCTCACTGTCACAGGATATAGAACGTAGACATTGCACAGCTGTTTGAATAACGTCCGTTCTTTGTTCTTTGTGCTTTGAGTGCATTGTCTGCTGGCTCTGATGAAGCTGGAGGAGCAGCTCTGATCTTAATGAAGTGAAACGTTGTAAAGCAGAGAAGCTCGACTGCTCTCCTTTAAAAACCAACGACAAAAACAAATGAAATGTGTTTTGAAGGAGCTCTGCAGCAGATCATCCTGAATGTGACTGAGCTCCGTCATCAACATATTTTAAAGAGAGAAGAGAAGAAGAAGTGGAATAACTGCTGGTCCTGCAGTGTTTGGCCTGCTGCCGGTGGGGGGGTCTGGTTTAGGCTGCAGACCTGGTTAACTGGTCCCACATGGCCCAGTGTTTGGCCTGAGGAGGCTTCCAGTGGAGCTCAGCATCAGGACAGACGTGTGTGTTTACTGTGTGTTTGTAGAAGTGTCGTCACAGCGAGACGTTCAAGTTCAGTCGGACACAACGGTGTTTCTCATTTGTATCTAAATCCACCGGTTCATCTCGTAGTGACTCAACTAAATACTCAACAAGCTTTTATTAAGCTGCAGGGCAACAAATCTAACTTCAACGAAAGATGAAACTACATTTAGACATCAGAGGTTGAATCAGCTTTGCCTTCTGTGTCCTTGTGTGTTTTCTTTCTGTAGCTCTATATCTGCCACTCCCTCAGCAGTGTACCTCCCCTCACCTGCCCTGATCACTAATCAAACACTCCCTCAGCAGTGTACCTCCCCTCACCTGCCCTGATCACTAATCAAACACTCCCTCAGCAGTGTACCTCCCCTCACCTGCCCTGATCACTAATCAAACACTCCCTCAGCAGTGTACCTCCCCTCACCTGCCCTGATCACTAATCAAACACTCCCTCAGCAGTGTACCTCCCCTCACCTGCCCTGATCACTAATCAAACACTCCCTCAGCAGTGTACCTCCCCTCACCTGCCCTGATCACTAATCAAACACTCCCTCAGCAGTGTACCTCCCCTCACCTGCCCTGATCACTAATCAAACACTCCCTCATAGACACTATTTACTAGCTGGAGTTCATTTTATATATTGCTGGTACTTTAATCTGTAATAATACGTCATTTATTAGCTGATTAATAACATTAATGAACTAAAGCTGTCAGATTAATGTAGAGCAGTAAAAAGTACAATATTCACCTTAAGATGCAGCAGAAAATGGAAAGAATGAAGTAAAGTACGAGAAGCTAAACGTTGTGCAGTGTTTGAGTGAACTGAGTACATTGACTGCTGAGAGCTGCGTCTGAATGAATCTTCTGTTACTTACTGCCGCCTGGTGGACAAACAGCAGAACACAGGAGGAGCTTCATACAACGTATTAATGCAACAACACAGAAATGCATGAAAACATCGAGTGACGACAGGAAAACTGGAGTAGAAACCGTCGTCATCGGCCATGTGACGATGTGTGAACAGACCAGAGGAAATAAAACTCTCATTTTATACTTTGTCTGTTTACGTCTGTACATTTCTACTAAATTCACCAAAAGTTACCGTTACATAACTCCTCATTTACATATTTAAACATCGCGTCAGTGAACTTGTAACACAGTAAATACTGATCTTAATGTGAGTGATGAAGTGGTGAATGTTCACCTGTAGTCTTCTTAGTGTGAGTGATGAAGTGGTGAATATTCACCTGTAGTCTCTTAATGTGAGAGATGAAGTGGTGAATATTCACCTGTAGAGTCTTCTTAATGTGAGTGATGAAGTGGTGAATATTCACCTGTAGAGTCTCTTAATGTGAGTGATGAAGTGGTGAAGTTTCACCTGTAGAGTCTCTTAATGTGAGTGATGAAGTGGTGAAGTTTCACCTGTAGAGTCTCTTAATGTGAGTGATGAAGTGGTGACGTTTCACCTGTAGAGTCTCTTAATGTGAGTGATGAAGTGGTGAAGTTTCACCTGTAGAGTCTCTTAATGTGAGTGATGAAGTGGTGAATGTTCACCTGTAGAGTCTCTTAATGTGAGTGATGAAGTGGTGAAGTTTCACCTGTAGAGTCTCTTAATGTGAGTGATGAAGTGGTGAATATTCACCTGTAGAGTCTCTTAATGTGAGTGATGAAGTGGTGAAGTTTCACCTGTAGAGTCTCTTAATGTGGGTGATGAAGTGGTGAATGTTCACCTGTAGAGTCTCTTAATGTGAGTGATGAAGTGGTGAATATTCACCTGTAGAGTCTCTTAATGTGAGAGATGAAGTGGTGAATATTCACCTGTAGAGTCTCTTAATGTGAGAGATGAAGTGGTGAATATTCACCTGTTGAGTCTCTTAATGTGAGAGATGAAGTGGTGAATATTCACCTGTAGTCTCTTAATGTGAGAGATGAAGTGGTGAATGTTCACCTGTAGAGTCTCTTAATGTGAGAGATGAAGTGGTGAATATTCACCTGCAGAGTCTCTTAATGTGAGAGATGAAGTGGTGAATATTCACCTGTAGAGTCTCTTAATGTGAGTGATGAAGTGGTGAATATTCACCTGTAGTCTCTTAATGTGAGAGATGAAGTGGTGAATATTCACCTGTAGAGTCTCAGTGTGAGTGATGAAATGGTGAAGTTTCACCTGTAGAGTCTCTTAATGTGAGAGATGAAGTGGTGAATATTCACCTGTAGAGTCTCTTAATGTGAGTGATGAAGTGGTGAATGTTCACCTGTAGAGTCTCTTAATGTGAGAGATGAAGTGGTGAATATTCACCTGTAGAGTATTCTTAATGTGAGTGATGAAGTGGTGAAGTTTCACCTGTAGAGTCTCTTAATGTGAGCGATGAAGTGGTGAATGTTCACCTGTAGAGTCTCTTAATGTGAGAGATGAAGTGGTGACGTTTCACCTGTAGAGTCTCTTAATGTGAGTGATGAAGTGGTGAAGTTTCACCTGTAGAGTCTCTTAATGTGAGTGATGAAGTGGTGAAGTGAAATCATAACTTGTCTTTGTAAAACCTTTGACTCTAATGAACTAAATGAAACGTATTTAAACGTAACATCACGATTGACCACATTCACTAGTTAGTGTCTCGTTAATGAAACTGATCATCAGTTTGGAGTCCTGAGGAGTAAAGAAACGATGGAGAGCTGTTCATACAGGAAGAGCTGACTCACAGAACATGATGTAACAGACGTTTTATTAACATTCAATAATCCAGGAACATTTCAACAACAGAGAACAACGAGACACAAACATTGCAAAGTCTACAAACTGAAGACAGAAGAGACGAGACGAGGCGGCGTTGTGCTGGAGGTCTCGAGAGGAGAGATTCACTGCTAGCATGAGGAGAGATTCACTGCTAGCATGAGGAGAGATTCACTGCTAGCATGAGGAGAGATTCACTGCTAGCATGAGGAGAGATTCACTGCTAGCATGAGGAGAGATTCACTGTTAGCATGAGGAGAGATTCACTGCTAGCATGAGGAGAGATTCACTGCCAGCATGAGGAGAGATTCACTGCTAGCATGAGGAGAGATTCACTGCTAGCATGAGGAGAGATTCACTGCTAGCATGAGGAGAGATTCACTGCTAGCATGAGGAGAGATTCACTGTTAGCATGAGGAGAGATTCACTGCTAACATGAGGAGAGATTCACTGTAAGCATGAGGAGAGATTCACTGCTAGCATGAGGAGAGATTCACTGCTAGCATGAGGAGAGATTCACTGCTAGCATGAGGAGAGATTCACTGTTAGCATGAGGAGAGATTCACTGCTAACATGAGGAGAGATTCACTGTAAGCATGAGGAGAGATTCACTGCTAGCATGAGGAGAGATTCACTGCTAGCATGAGGAGAGATTCACTGCTAGCATGAGGAGAGATTCACTGCTAGCATGAGGAGAGATTCACTGCTAGCATGAGGAGAGATTCACTGTTAGCATGAGGAGAGATTCACTGCTAACATGAGGAGAGATTCACTGTAAGCATGAGGAGAGATTCACTGCTAGCATGAGGAGAGATTCACTGCTAGCATGAGGAGAGATTCACTGCTAGCATGAGGAGAGATTCACTGCTAGCATGAGGAGAGATTCACTGTTAGCATGAGGAGAGATTCACTGTTAGCATGAGGAGAGATTCACTGCTAACATGAGGAGAGATTCACTGTTAGCATGAGGAGAGATTCACTGCTAGCATGAGGAGAGATTCACTGCTAGCATGAGGAGAGATTCACTGCTAGCATGAGGAGAGATTCACTGCTAGCATGAGGAGAGATTCACTGCTAGCATGAGGAGAGATTCACTGCTAGCATGAGGAGAGATTCACTGTTAGCATGAGGAGAGATTCACTGTCAGCATGAGGAGAGATTCACTGCTAGCATGAGGAGAGATTCACTGCTAGCATGAGGAGATATTCACTGCTAGCATGAGGAGAGATTCACTGTTAGCATGAGGAGAGATTCACTGCTAACATGAGGAGAGATTCACTGTAAGCATGAGGAGAGATTCACTGCTAGCATGAGGAGAGATTCACTGCTAGCATGAGGAGAGATTCACTGTTAGCATGAGGAGAGATTCACTGCTAACATGAGGAGAGATTCACTGTTAGCATGAGGAGGGAGTCATGGCTGCCTCTCTTCCTGTGTGCCGGCTCATTTTTAAAGCCTGTTATTGGCGTTGGTTTGCGTCTCGGGTTCCTCGGTCGGGCCGGTCGGTGTTGCTGCAGCTCGCCGAGCTCTCGCTGCTCTGCGCGGCTGCGAACTTCACCTTCCTGCTCGCCCTCTTCAGACACGAACACGAGCACAGATCACGCACGGGAATCAGGTTCTACGAGAGTTCCAGAAAACGGTCTTTTTGCGTGTTTTACCAGCTCTGCCACGTGTTCGGACTCACCTGTTTCTCTGCGAGTCCTCGACGATGCTGGGAGATCTGGTCCCGCCGGCGCTCCGTCCTCTCCCAGTCATCCCACCACAGCTGGCGGCGGTACTCTGACTGGCGAGCCGTGATTCGCTGGTAGATGGCCCGGTTCTGACGGCCCACCAGCAGAAGCTCCTCCCTCCTCTTGTCGGCATTCAGACTGAAAGAAACACAAGAGGACGTGGAGCGAGAGACTGAGGCACATGCATGTGAGATGCACTCATAGTTTAAAAGTCAATGCAAACTCACACTAAACCCGAATAAACACCACCCGTGTGTATCTTTACTCTTCAGAGCATCAGAAAGTAGTTTGAACTCAGTGGAGCATTTAGCAGCTAAACAGACGTCCGGAGGAGGTGGAGACCAAACCGGAGCTAAAAGAGAGAATCTTGGACTTTTATTCATCATCAGGAAACAAACACAGACTTATAATTGACCGTCATGTTGCTCTGTCACTGCTGGGAATAAGTTCAACATGAAGGTGATAACCGCTGAGCTTAACTGTCTGAGAATACTCTCTTTTTGCCAATCAGGAGAGGTTTTATTGGTGTCACTGTTCAGTTCCTGGCTGTTGAAGTGGATTCATAGCAGCTTCCTGTCTCTGAGTACCAGAATAAAAGCGTCCAGAGAAGCTTTACAGCTCTGGTCAAGATGAAACAGTGTGAGGGCAGATACCCACCGGAGACTGTCACCACCAGCACACAGCCACATCAGATCAATAATTCAACAGCGTAACAGAGCAGGACCGCTCACATCAATTATTCAAAAGTCCAACAAGGAGTGCTGGCATCATCGCAGCAACATGAAAGACCTCGTGAGGAGAACACGCGTACCGCCGCGTAACGCCGCTTAACGCCGCGTAACGCCGCTTAACGCCGCGTAACGCCGCTTAACGCCGCGTAACCCCGCGTAACGCCGCTTAACGCCGCTTAACGCCGCTTAACGCCGCTTAACGCCGCGTAACCCCGCGTAACGCCGCTTAACGCCGCGTAACCCCGCGTACCGCCGCGTAACCCCGCGTACTGCCGCTTAACGCCGCGTAACCCCGCGTACCGACGCATAACGCCGCGTAACCCCGCGTAACGGCGCTTAACGCCGCGTAACCCCGCGTACCGCCGCTTAACCCCGCATAACCCCGCGTACTGCCGCTTAACGCCGCGTAACCCCGCGTAACGCCGCGTAACCCCGCGTAACGCCGCTTAACGCCGCGTAACCCCGCGTAACGCCGCTTAACGCCGCGTAACCCCGCGTACCGCCGCTTAACGCCGCGTAACCCCGCGTACCGCCGCTTAACGCCGCGTAACCCCGCGTACCGCCGCTTAACGCCGCGTAACCCCGCGTAACGCCGCTTAACGCCGCGTAACCCCGCGTAACGCCGCTTAACGCCGCGTAACCCCGCGTAACGCCGCTTAACGCCGCGTAACCCCGCGTAACGCCGCTTAACGCCGCGTAACGCCGCGTAACCCCGCGTAACCCCGCGTACTGCCGCTTAACGCCGCGTAACCCAGCGTAACGCCGCGGTAACACACCACG
Organism: Lycodopsis pacificus; assembly: GCA_028022725.1. Lineage (NCBI taxonomy): Eukaryota > Metazoa > Chordata > Actinopteri > Perciformes > Zoarcidae > Lycodopsis > Lycodopsis pacificus. The sequence goes on from CM051698.1 coordinate 28,022,963, forward strand.
TAACTCCACATAAGACGACATATCTTGTAACAGGACACAACATAGCGTGGCAGACATGTCGTAACATGTCGCAGCCTGTGTGTGCAGCAGGACCCTCACACGAGTATGTTGTGTACCATGGTCAGCAGGCTCTCACCTCCTCAGGTGGTTCTGGTTCCGATGGTCCACGAGGCCTTTGGAGCAAACTATGTCGGCCAGGTTGGAGGCCAGGAGACGGTTGTCTCTGTCGATGATGGACAGACGCTCGTCCTGCCACTGAATCACAGAGACCGAGAGTTAATACTGAGACTCAGGATGTCTCCGACGTGTGTGTGTGTGTGTGTGTGTGTGTACTGACCTGCATTTTTTT
>CM051698.1:28033311-28043311 GCA_028022725.1 Lycodopsis pacificus
CAGTGTAGTTGTATTGTAGTTTGCTGTAGTTCAGTGTAGTTGTATTGTAGTTTGCTGTAGTTCAGTGTAGTTGTATTGTAGTTTGCTGTAGTTCAGTGTAGTTGTATTGTAGTTTGCTGTAGTTCAGTGTAGTTGTATTGTAGTTTGCTGTAGTTCAGTGTAGTTGTATTGTAGTTTGCTGTAGTTCAGTGTAGTTGTATTGTAGTTTGCTGTAGTTCAGTGTAGTTGTATTGTAGTTCAGTGTAGTTGTATTGTAGTTTGCTGTAGTTCAGTGTAGTTGTATTGTAGTTTGCTGTAGTTCAGTGTAGTTGTATTGTAGTTTGCTGTAGTTTGCTGTAGTTCAGTGTAGTTTGCTGTAGTTCAGTGTAGTTGTATTGTAATTTGCTGTATTTCAGTGTAGTTTGCTGTAGTTGTATTGTAGTTCAGCGTAGTTTGCTGTATTTCAGTGTAGTTTGCTGTAGTTCAGTGTAGTTTGCTGTAGTTGTATTGCAGTTTGCTGTATTTCAGTGTAGTTTGCTGTAGTTGTATTGTAGTTGTATTGTAGTTCAGTGTAGTTTGCTGTAGTTCAGTGTAGTTTGCTGTAGTTGTATTGCAGTTTGCTGTATTTCAGTGTAGTTTGCTGTAGTTGTATTGCAGTTTGCTGTATTTCAGTGTAGTTTGCTGTAGTTGTATTGCAGTTTGCTGTAATTCAGTGTAGTTTGCTGTAGTTGTATTGCAGTTTGCTGTAATTCAGTGTAGTTTGCTGTAGTTGTATTGCAGTTTGCTGTATTTCAGTGTAGTTTGCTGTAGTTGTATTGCGGTTTGCTGTAGTTCAGTGTAGTTTGCTGTAGTTGTATTGCAGTTTGCTGTAGTTCAGTGTAGTTTGCTGTAGTTGTATTGCGGTTTGCTGTAGTTCAGTGTAGTTTGCTGTAGTTGTATTGCAGTTTGCTGTAGTTCAGTGTAGTTTGCTGTAGTTGTATTGCAGTTTGCTGTAGTTCAGTGTAGTTTGCTGTCTTTGGTGTGGATCTGTTGAACATGCCTCATGCTTCCTGTGAGGGCCTCTGAGTCTCCTGGTTTGTTTTCAGTGTTTCTGCTTTCTGTGTGTTTTTGTCAAAGCATTTAAAGTGGTGTTATTAGCAGCAGGATTAGCCCCCCCCCCCATCCTGTCAACCATCTGGTTTAAGGTGTTAGGTGACACTCCCCCCACACGGGGTCAAAGGTCAGCCTCATGTGTCTGAGCCAGCAACAATATCATGCAAACACACCAAATGTCATAAAATCAAATATGTCTTATTAACTAATTGCAATATTAAATAAGGTAAAAAACATTGAAATGAACTTCTGACTATGTCTGAGATTTATGAATGGGTTTCTTGACTTTGTAAAACATCCCAGCTGGATCCAGATGTTCAGTCAGATGTTCTATTTTAATCTTCTGTCTTCTTGTGATATGCTTAAAGCTTTGTTTCCTTCTGCATGTGACATAATCAATGCAGACTGAGCACATTTTATCTCCATAACTTCTCACCTTAATAACAATATTGCTGGTGTTTTTCAACCTCGATGAGATACGTGTTCACGCTCAGCCACAGCTGACAGGAACACTCAGGTGATCTGAAGTGGACAAAGCTCTAAAGGAGCGTTCACACCAAACGCGCCGTGAATTTTTCCGCATCATGGAAACCGTTAACGACTGTTCGCCATTTATTTCCTCCATCAACTATGGAAAAATGAACCTCTATTTAAAACACGCGTCCGCACTACTCCGCAGCTTTGACAGACGTTTGGCTTTGAAAAGTCTGGACGTTCACACAGAAGCTGTAGAGGAACAAACTTCAGCCACCAGCAGAGCTTTAAAGAGTTAAACACAACGAGACGTGTGTTTCAGATATACAGGAAGATATTTGACTGCAGGAAGTACAATAATAATCAGTTGTATTTACTATTACTTATGAACTAGTTGTGAAAACGGACGTTATGAAAACACACTGCAGATGGTTTTACGTCACATGACTCTAATGAACGTCATCACTTCTGCTCATCAGTCCAGTTCCAGCTTCATGGAAACCAACGCTCTGCTTCTGGGACGTTTGTTAGTCGATGTTTTCTTCATGCAGTTTACAATCTGAACTGTAATTAGCTTCAGGGTCGAGTCAGTCGGGCTTGTGAGAGGAGGTCAAAGGTCGCATAGCTCCATTCATATGATAAGTGGCCCTCAAGGAGGCCCTCAAGGAGGCCCTCAAGGAGGCCCTAGAGGGCTGCTGGAAAAGAAACTGTCATTAAATGACTGTGATCCCTCGTCAATATGGCCTACATGTCATCACACGCACACACACACACACACACACCTACACTTAACCAGTCGGTCCCACAACAGGAAGTAACAGACTCGTCTCTGATCACAACAAACATCTGCAGATATTCAACGAAAACATAAGATTAGTGCTTCAACCGCTAATTCATTATCAATCATCATTAATGACACATGAATAGCATAATAATACGAATAACTCTTTGTGCATTCTCTCTCATCTTGTTAATCAGTTTGTGCGACAGAGTTCTGTCTCATTTAGTTTCTTTATTTTAATATGGACAGAAATCGGTGTAATCGTGCTGTTGTAAGTCAACACACAGCCACAGACACACATGTTCATCTATTTTCAGTCTGTGGGTGATGTGTCCTCCTGTGTAACCTGCAGTCTGTCCCGTGTGCAGGAGGCGATGTGGGGAGCAGGGCGGAGGCGTGGGGCCCATCCCTGAGGAGGCGTCCCGCGGCCCCCTCCTCTGGCGGCCCCTCCTCTGGCGGCCCCTCCTCTGGCGGCCCCTCCTCTGGTGGCCCCTCCTCTGGTGGCCCCTCCTGCGGCGCTCCCGGGACGCTCCTTACTAAAAGATGTCCCTCAGCAGCGGCCCTGCAGGCGGGAAAGGTGTGGACTCCAACGCGGTGGACACGTACGACAGCGGCGACGAGTGGGACATCGGTGTGGGCAATCTGATCATCGACCTGGACGCCGACCTGGAGAAGGACAAGCTAGAGATGTCGAGCAGTAAAGAGGGAGGAGCCATGGCCGCCCCCCCGCCCACCGGCACCGGCGCCGTGGTCGCTTTGCCGGACAACATGAAGTTCGTTGGCCCCGTAGCCGCCGCCAACGCGGCGACGCAGGGCAAAGAGAGCAAACCTAAATCCAAACGTAGTAAGAACTCAAAGGAGAGCGTCAAGGCGCCGGTATCGGACGGAGCTCAGAAGGAGGTTCGCGGTCGGGCCCCCGGGGACCCGCCGACCCAGAACCAGAACTCTACCACCCCAACGAAGGGGACCGACAAGTCCAGCAAACCCTCCCGTAGCCTCCCCGCTGTGAAAAAGGACAAAGACGGGGTTTCTGGGAAAACTAAGAAGGAGAAAATGGAGGTCGGCGCAGAGAAAGAGTCGGCGGCCCCGCTCCTGTCGGTGGGGGCCCCTTGCGGTACCGGACCCTTCGAGGGCCAACAGAACCCAGAGTCGGCCGCGGCCGAGCAGCTCGGGGACGCGGCGCTGGACCCGGTGGGAATCGGCCAGCTTGTCGCCATGATGACGGAGCAAGAGGAGGTGGACAACGGAGAATGCCGAAACGTGAAGAAAGCGGTCGGCGTGAAGGTGAGAGGATTTCATTTCCCGTAGACCTTGTTCGGGTGTTGGTGCAGCGAGGACTCTTTGGTGCTCGTGGTGTGGTTTTAATAACTTTATTAAGAACTGCCCTTTGAACCAGAGGTGTTAAATAAAGCACAATAACTGAAGAGGCTGAGATGTGGTGACTTTTAGTCTCATATGAGTCGAGCTCCAACTTTGCTGGATCCTATATTTCCCATAATGCCTGAGACGTGAGACGATAGTGAGAAGTTATTCTGGAGCCTGAATGTGTTCTCTGGCCGTCTGTCGAGGCTTCATTATAACATGAATACCCTGTTAGACCTTTAGTGGTGCAGAATGTTGACTTTAATGTGAGATACCTGCTGAAGTAGCGTCCACTATGAGCTGTTGTCGCATTACAAAGTGTAGTTTATCATATATTTAGTATATATGGAACAGCTAATAACCACTAACATGCTGAATCCTAAATGTCTTCTGGTGTTTGATTCATAACTCTTGGCCGCTTAAAATAGAAAGTTTATTGCTTCTGGGGAGATTTGTTTTATCAGCAGCGAGCGGCAATAATCGTTTAGCTCTAAAACACAGAAAGAGGAAACGCTGCTTGAAGCCATCCGGGTTTTTATTTTTATATTTGACAAAGAGGCCGTGGTTCTCCTCGTGACGAGTTAATAACTGTCAAATCGTTGGTGTCCCTTTAAAGTCACAGTGGTTCAGTTAGTTATTATCTAGTTATTCTCATTATTATCTAGTTATTATCTAGTTATTATCTAGTTATTATCTAGTTATTATCTAGTTATTAGTAGTTATCTAGTTATTAGTAGTTATTATCTCGTTATTATCTAGTTATTAGTAGTTATCTAGTTATTATCTAGTTATTCTCATTATTATCTAGTTATTAGTAGTTATCTAGTTATTATCTAGTTATTATCTAGTTATTATCTAGTTATTATCTAGTTATTATCTAGTTATTATCTAGTTATTAGTAGTTATCTAGTTATTATCTAGTTATTAGTAGTTATCTAGTTATTATCTAGTTATTCTCATTATTATCTAGTTATTAGTAGTTATCTAGTTATTATCTAGTTATTATCTAGTTATTATCTAGTTATTATCTAGTTATTATCTAGTTATTATCTAGTTATTAGTAGTTATCTAGTTATTATCTAGTTATCTGTCTCTCTCTCTCTCCTGTCTCTCTCTCTCTCTCTCTCTCTCTCTCCCCCGTCTGTCCCTCTAGATGGAGTCTCCGGTCTCCACCCCTGCTCCTCCTCCTCCTGTTCCTCCTCCTCCTCCTCCTCCTCCTCTTCTCCACCTCCTCGCTCCCATCCCCGTCAGCGACATCTCGTCTCCCTGCGAGCAGCTCATGGTTCGCACACGCTCGGTAGCGGTGAACACGGCGGATGCGGCGCTGGGGACGGAGCCGGAGTGCCTGGGACCCTGTGAGCCAGGCACTAGTGTCAACCTGGAGGGCATCGTGTGGCAGGAGACGGAGGACGGTAAGAGTCCGTTTACCCGCAACAACCTTCAGTCGAGGAGAGCTGGCAGCAATGTGTTAGCTATCAACAGGACACCAAAGTCTGTTTTATTCATTCTCTGCTTTTATATTTGTTTGTATTTTTATTTTAATATTTACGGACAAATGTCTCCCTAAAAATACAAACAAATATATACATACAGCTAATTCACACAGCTGCTTTCATTGCATTCATCATGAAGGTAAATTCACGTACAAAGACAAAAGTCCAATGTTTTATGATACGGTGAGGAGGAGGAGGAGGAGGAGGAGGAAGATTACTCCTTCACCTCTAATGTAATAAAACAAGCTGAATTAGTTTGACAGGAGGAAATCAGTGCACACACTAATCCATCACTAAATAAAGGATGCTCTATGCTCATCATGTGACTCGCATCGTGTTTTCTTTTTCATACGGACGTTAAACTATGATTAAGTCATTCATGCTATGTGTCAATGGGATCGTCAGCAGATAGCAAACAAATATGAATTAAAGATGTTTTTATTACCCCAAAAGATGATTACCTTGAGGACTTTGTGTACTGATGCAGAAATATACAAATGAAAACACCAGCTGGTCGTCTGTTTACAGTTGTGTTGACTCGTGTCGCACTCACTGAATGTGTTGAGTAGATGAACTCATGGAGTTAAAATTGTGCGTCTGTCTGCAGGCATGTTGGTTGTTAACGTCACCTGGAGGAACAAGACCTACGTGGGAACCCTGCTGGACTGCACCCGGCACGACTGGGCCCCCCCGAGGTACACACACTACACACTGAACGCTACGCACTGAACGCTACGCACTGAACGCTACACACTGAACGCTACACACTGAACACTGAACACGACGCACTGAACACTACACACACTACGCACTGAACACTACGCACTGAACACTACACACACTACGCACTGAACGCTACGCACTGAACACTACACACACTACGCACTGAACACTACGCACTGAACACTACGCACTGAACACTACACACACTACGCACTGAACACTACGCACTGAACACTACGCACTGAACACTACACACACTACGCACTGAACACTACACACACTACGCACTGAACGCTACGCACTGAACGCTACGCACTGAACACTACGCACTGAACACTACACACTGAACGCTACACACACTACGCACTGAACACTACACACACTACGCACTGAACACTACGCACTGAACACTACACACACTACGCACTGAACGCTACGCACTGAACACTACACACACTACGCACTGAACACTACGCACTGAACACTACGCACTGAACACTACACACACTACGCACTGAACACTACGCACTGAACACTACGCACTGAACACGACACACACTACGCACTGAACACTACGCACTGAACACTACACACACTACGCACTGAACGCTACGCACTGAACGCTACGCACTGAACACTACGCACTGAACACTACACACTGAACGCTACACACACTACGCACTGAACACTACGCACTGAACACTACGCACTGAACACTACACACTGAACACTACACACTGAACACTACACACACTACGCACTGAACACTACGCACTGAACACTATGCACTGAACACTACACACACTACACACTGAACACTACGCACTGAACACTACACACACTACGCACTGAACGCTACGCACTGAACGCTACGCACTGAACACTACACACACTACGCACTGAACGCTACGCACTGAACACTACGCACTGAACACTACACACACTACGCACTGAACGCTACGCACTGAACACTACGCACTGAACACTACACACTGAACACTACGCACTGAACACTACACACGCTACGCACTGAACGCTACGCACTGAACGCTACGCACTGAACACTACACACACTACGCACTGAACACTACGCACTGAACACTACGCACTGAACACTACGCACTGAACACTACACACACTACGCACTGAACACTACGCACTGAACGCTACACACACTACACACTGAACACTACGCACTGAACGCTACACACACTACGCACTGAACGCTACGCACTGAACGCTACGCACTGAACACTACACACACTACGCACTGAACGCTACGCACTGAACACTACGCACTGAACACTACGCACTGAACACTACGCACTGAACACTACACACTGAACACTACACACACTACGCACTGAACGCTACGCACTGAACACTACACACACTACGCACTGAACGCTACGCACTGAACGCTACGCACTGAACACTACACACACTTCGCACTGAACACTACGCACTGAACACTACACACACTACGCACCGAACGCTACGCACCGAACGCTACGCACCGAACGCTACGCACTACACACTGAATGCTACACACTGAACGCTACACACTGAACGCTACGACCACTACGCACTGAACGCTACGCACTGAACACTACACACACTACGCACTGAACGCTACGCACTGAACGCTACGCACTGAACACTACACACACTTCGCACTGAACACTACGCACTGAACACTACGCACTGAACACTACACACACTACGCACTGAACGCTACGCACCGAACGCTACGCACCGAACGCTACGCACCGAACGCTACGCACCGAACGCTACGCACTACACACTGAACGCTACACACTGAACGCTACACACTGAACGCTACGACCACTACGCACTGAACGCTACGCACCGAACGCTACGCACCGAACGCTACGCACCGAACGCTACGCACCGAACACTGAACGCTACTCACTGAACACCTTAGACACCCAGCTAAAGCTTCAGCTCCTCCCCCTCTTCTTCTTCTGTCCTCAGGTTCTGCGAGTCTCCCACCAGCGACGTGGAGATGCGGAGCGGCCGCGGTCGGGGAAAGAGGATGCGTCCCAGCAGCAACACGCCGCTGAACGACAACAGCAACTCCTCGGACAACAGGGGCAGCGGTGGAGGTGGAGGTAAGACACGCGGCGCCGCCGCCGCCAACAGCAAAGGACGGAGAGGCAGCCAGACCGCCACCGGCGGTGCCACTGAGGACGCCAAGGCCAGCCCATCCTCCGCCAAGAGGAAGACCAAGCCAGCCTCCGACATGGAGCCCACCTCCAGCTCGGAGGACACCAAGGCCTCGAAGCGAATGAGAACCGACTCCACCGGCGCCGACCCGCTGCCCCCCCCGCAGCTGGACCGGACCTGCCCCTCCCCCGTGCTCATCGACTGCCCTCACCCCAACTGCAACAAGAAGTACAAGCACATCAACGGGCTCAAGTACCACCAGGCGCGAGCCCACAATGACCTCGACGACGTCCGACTGGACCAGGACGGTGACAGCGAGTACGGAGACGACCCGGCCTCGTCCTGCAACGGCGCCGCCGCCATCTCCCCCGCCCGCTCCACCACGCCCAAAGGTCGGGGGTTTGACGCCCCGTCGCCCTCGCCGGGGAAGCTGACGACGTCCAAGGGGAAGAAGAAGGCGGGGGAGGCCGAGCCCGAGGTGACGGATGGCGGCGAGGATGCGGCGTGTTTGACGGACGAGGCCAGCAACGACGGTATGGACGACAGGAAGTCGAAGAAGACGGTGGCGGCCGGAGGCAAAGCCGATAAACCGACCCAGAAAGGCATGAAGCCGGGACGTCCCAACGCCCCGTCACCTTACGCCCTCCAGGCGTCCTCCCCCGCCATGGGCTCAGTGGTACAGCCCATCCCCAAGAGCCCCCAGATGAAGAACCAGTCCAAACAGCCTCCTCTGGCGGACCCCGCCTGCAGCCCCACCCTCGCCAAGGAAAAGAAGAAGAAGGACAAGAAGAAGAGGGAGGCAGGGAAGGAGGGGGACAGTCCGAAGGGTAAAGGGGGAGGGAGGCCAGAGGAGGGGAGGAGCCCATACTCGGATACGTCCGACGCTTTGCTCAACGGCTCCTCGGAAGCCCACCAGAGCCGGCTGGCCAGCATCAAGGCAGAGGCCGACAAGGTGTACAGCTTCTCGGACAACGCGCCCAGCCCGTCCATCGGCGTGGGCAGCAGGATGGAGGCCGGCCACCTCAACCAGAACGGGGGCGAAACTGGCAGCCCCGCCTACTCCGACATCTCCGACGCCGGGGAGGACGGAGAGGGGAGGGTCAAAACCGAACCCGACCAGGGGCCTCGTGAGGGGGCCAAAAAGAACCTGTTTCCGCCTCAGGCTCCCAGTAAGGAATCACCATACTACCCCAACTACGACTCCTACTACTCGCCCAGTTACCCCAACCCGAGCCCGGGAGCGGCACCGGCGGCAACGCCGCCTCACGTGGAAGGAGCTCAGGTGAAGGTGAAGAAGGAGGAGGAGGAGGAGGAGGAGCCGGAGGTCGGCGAGGAGGAGGAGGAGGAGGAGGAGGTGGTAGTCAAGCTGAAGGTGGAGCCTCAGGAGGAGAGGAAGGTGGACCCGGGGCCTCAGCAGCAGCAGCCGTCGGTCATCCAGCAGCGCTCCAACATGTACGCCCAGCCGCTCTACTACAACCAGTACTACCTGCCCCCTTACTCGTACTCCCCAGACCAGGCCTACCACGCCCACCTGCTGGCCTCTAACCCCGCCTACCGCCAGCAGTACGAGGACAGGCAGCGGCTGGTGGACAAGAAGGCCGAGGGCAAAGAGCGGGAGGCCTGCGGGAAAGAGGAGTGGAAGCAGAAAGCCTCAGTGCCGCCCACCCTGTCCAGAGCCCCCAGCTTAACTGACCTGGGGGGCGCCAAGGGGGCGGGGGGGCTGAACCCAACCAAGCCCAAAGAGCCACCGCCATCGGCCGCGGAGCAGTCCAAGTCGGTCATCATGGCGAAGGGGGAGGAGCAGAAGGCCGCTGCCGCCACGGCGCAACCCGAGGGTCTGAAGATGAAGCTGAGTGAAGTAGGGCATCATGGGAAAGAGGAGGCCAAGCCGGGGGTTGAGCCAGGCAGG
>CM051698.1:28048311-28058311 GCA_028022725.1 Lycodopsis pacificus
CTTGTGTCTGCTCTGAGGAGGGAGGAGGGAGGAGGGATCTCTGAGGAGCCATGAGCGAGGACCCACGAGGACAGACTTCCAGGAAGTGTTGTAACGGCCAACACGCCCCCTCATTGTTCATCTGTCATGTGATTGGACGCTGCAGCTGATCCAGATGTGATCAGCTGATCCTCCGTCATCAGAAACAGACGTCGCTTCACGTGACGCAACTGAGGAAAGGACGTCTCATGTCTCCTAAAACATGTCTCCTCGTTCCTCTCTCCTCGCATGGTTCCCTCCATGCATCCTTGGTGGGAGGGACTAGGATGCAAGGAAAGGACGCAAGTGAGGGAAACGGGGATGCAGTTAAGAGACTTGATGTCCCCATGACAGCCAAAATGCCGTCGCCATCTTTGTTTTTATTAGTCGTCATCTTGGTTTTTGGAATCAGAAGTGACACAAGGGGGCGGAGCTAAGCACAATCAAACACTGAAATGTTACAATTATCTTTGAAGTGAAGAGTTGAAGTTGAAAGAGTTTCACGGCTTCATGACGCGTTCACGTCCCGTAAAATCCAGTTCCATGTTTTTATTAGAAACTCATTCAAATTCTTGTTTTATTTTAGTTCCTTTAAATATAAAGTTGTCAGTTTGAAACAGCAGAACTAGACGATTTATAACAGTTTTATAAGATTTACAAATAAATGAATTTCAGATCTTTTTACTTTTGGTCGAACAAAAACATTTCAGCTTTTAACAAATGATCCATTCGAAACAATAAAGAATCAATAACCCAGCTCTCATTGATAAACAGCCAACTCGTCACTTATTCCATATGTTTGATTTCCTTCATCTGGAGTTCAGCAGGTTTTCATCTTGTTTCATGATTATAACTGGTATTACTAGATGATCTCTTCCTGTCTTATAATCAATGTTTTATTTATGAAAATAACTCAAATATATTGTCTCTTCATAGAAGCTCTGTGGTTTGTTTCCTCAGATCAGGTGACTTCAGATGTTCTGACCTCATGATGATGATGATGATGATGAACAGGTGAGAATTAAATATGAAACATGAGGAAGAAAAGATTGTAAATCAGCTTTAAGTTTGAGCACCAAACATCCAGATGTGAGGCCTTTAATCCTTCTTCAATCACTGAAATATGAAATATGTAAATCATAAGCGTCACATGACGCGTTCATGTGCCGCCGCTGGTGTAATGTGGTGGTTCAGCCACAGGGAGGCGCTGCTGCTCCGCTAAACGTCTCAGCAGCAGATTCATTAAAGAGACAGTTCACCAAAATCACGCACGCGCTGTATTTCCTCATTCACCTCGCGTTGTTTCAAGTGATGCAAATCGTGCTTTATTATACTTTTGTACAGCTTTTGTTTGATGTCTGCCTCCAGCTCTAAACCTCTTCCTCTTTCAGGTTAGAAATATAAAACGTAAAACGATCTCCTCGCTGCTTCTGCTTCTCAGTGTCTACGTAACTTCAGATGACGGCATGAAATGTGGTTTCCTCCTCGGTGACGTCACACACAGACCAGAAGAAACGCACGCAGAAGATCTGCTTCTTGAGTGTGAAACGTGTCTCGTGTCTTCATGTCCATGTTTTACTGAGACATTCAGATGGTTTTGATGAAAGCAGAAGCAGCAGCTGGAGCGCAGTGTCTTCTGACTTTACGTCATCATAATATTAACAACAACACATTTCATTTGTATAGAGCTGTAAAGGTACTCAAAGACACTTTACGGTAAAAACAGGAACAATAAAAGCATTTTTTTATTTGAACAAAATACATTATGTGTTTAATCACATGACCACACAGCACACCTGAGAACAGGTACACTGGCAGACAGATCTCCATCTTATCGAGTCTTTACTGTCAATAACAACAATGTTTGTTTATTTGTTGTTTATAATCAAGACCAATAGAAAGTAGTTCAAAGGTTGTTGTTTTAATTAGCTATAAATTGCAGGCCTGATGTCACCTGTCCCCACGCTTTTATTTTCCGTGCTCTTATCGTGAAGGCCACTTCCTGTCACTTCCGGCTGCGAGTCTGTTGAACGGCGTGCACTTGACGGTGTTTGACGGTCCAGCGGACGAGCAGCGGCTCCGCTCGGTCCGCGTGTCCGTGTCCTCGGTGCTGCCGGACGGACCGTACCTGCAGTACACCGGCGGACCTGATTGAAGACTGGACAGTACACACAGGTAGGACCGAGTCTGTTGTACAAAAACTGTGAAATGTGTGAGGAGACGCTGCTGCTGATGGTGGGAGTACTGCAGGTACCTCAGTAGCAGTACTACCACGTTAAATACTGTGATAATGAGGTATTAGTGTAAGCAGTAGCCGTTGTACTAGCAGTACTGGGAGTAGTATTTTTAATATTGACGCTGGTAACTGTGGTGGTGGTGGAATGTTAAGAAGTACATTTACTTAAGTACATTAAAATAGTATTCATAGTATTCATATAAATATAATCAAATAATAAATATACAAAATTATAATATCAGCTGCAACATTGTACAGCTACTTAAATATAATACAATAAATATTATTATGCATAATGAGTACTAAGTATATTTTTTATACTTTCGTACTTTTACTGTAACCGAGTATTTCTACATTGTAGTATTTCTATTTTTACTTCATTAAAAGATCTGAGTACTTATTCCACCTCTAAGTATGTTAAAAGTACTCATGATGCAGAATACTAATATTATTATACTTTTATATTTATTGATGCATTAATGTGTTCATCACTTTAAAGGCGGAGCTCCTTTTACTGCAGGTACTTTAATCTGGAATAATACATCATTTATTAATGTATTATACTATGTTTTAATCATCTCAATCTCTGGGAACAAAAAAATACAGTAAACACATGTACCTCTGAGATGTAGTACAGTATAAAGTACACTATGTACCTCTGAGATGTAGTACAGTATAAAGTACACTATGTACCTCTGAGATGTAGTACAGTATAAAGTACAACATGTACCTCTGAGATGTAGTACAGTATAAAGTACACTATGTACCTCTGAGATGTAGTACAGTATAAAGTACAACATGTACCTCTGAGATGTAGTACAGTATAAAGTACACTATGTACCTCTGAGATGTAGTACAGTATAAAGTACAACATGTACCTCTGAGATGTAGTACAGTATAAAGTACAACATGTACCTCTGAGTATAGTGGAGATAAAAGTGGAAATACTCAAGTAGAAGTAGCATAAAGCAGTACTTTAAAGCAGTACTGTGGTAGATGTACTTCTCGTAGTTTTCAGTAGTAGATGAATATGAATTGTGGCTTGAGAGGAATAATATTTACTTATGTTTTGCATAGATTTAATTAAAGAGGAAAACACTGACGACTGGTTTCACCAGCAGAGCATCAAATATCAACGATGACGTCATCGCTCGAGGTCAGGGGTCAAACAGGCGCCACGTCCTTTCATGTGGCCCGCGAATCCAACAGCAACATAACAAAAATATCTTTTCTTTTTTTATTTTTACAAAAATTAAAAGTTAGATGTGAAAATGAAAGTATCCCCACGGTCGACATGATGAGATAGAAAGTGGAAGTGACGAGACAGCATGTTGTCTGTGTGCCGACAATAAAACTCACAACAGCTGGACCGGAGACGCAGCAGCCGTCGAGAGCGTTCCGACAAGTGATGTGCCTTTCTCAACATGCGCACTTCTCTGGACTGTGGACTCGTGAACTCGTAGACTCGTGGACTCGTGAATTCGTAGACTCGTGGACTCGTGAACTCGTAGACTCGTGGACTCGTAGACTCGTGGACTCGTGAATTCGTAGACTCGTGGACTCGTGAACTCGTGGACTCGTAGACTCGTGGACTCGTGAATTCGTAGACTCGTGGACTCGTAGACTCGTGGACTCGTAGACTCGTGGACTCGTGGACTCGTGGACTCGTAGACTCGTGAACTCGTAGACTCGTAGACTCGTGGACTCGTAGACTCGTGGACTCGTGAACTCGTAGACTCGTGGACTCGTAGACTCCTGAATTCGTGGACTCGTGGACTCGTGAACTCGTAGACTCCTGAATTCGTAGACTCGTGGACTCGTGAACTCGTGAATTCGTAGACTCGTGGACTCGTGAACTCGTAGACTCGTGGACTCGTGAACTCGTGGACTCGTGAACTCGTGAATTCGTAGACTCGTGGACTCGTGAACTCGTAGACTCGTGGACTCGTAGACTTGTGGAACGTCATCAGTCTCAGCCCAAGTGTTCCAATTCACAGTTCACATCGAGCCAAGCACGGTCCTCATGCCCGGATGTGGCTCCGCCCACTTTACCGGGGACGCATCGGAGGTGACTTGTCTGTACTTGGGACAGCCAAATATCCCAGAATGCATTTTGCACCAGCAACAGGAAACAATGGCGGAGGAGAAATCACACAAGTGGAAGTTGAAACGTTCTAAATACGACTGTTGTTAAGCCACAGAAAGTCATTTTAGGATGTTTTGAGGCGAGAAGTTAGTTTTAGCATCAAATCTGTGATCGGTTTGTCACGATTCAGCCGATTTAAACATCTGCTCCGACGATTTCGGAGATGTGAGGTGTTGCTAGCGGGATCTGATCCACATACATATATTTATATATGTATTTATATATACATATATAATTGTATGTATGTATATGTAAATAATAATATATCATTTTTGATTTTAAATGAAAACGGAAACAGCAGGGTTGTCATATTTAGTTTGATTGTAAAAATACTTTACAGAAACAAACGGATTAAATTGATGAGACCAGCTGAGGTCTCATCATGCTCTGCAGACTAGCTAGTTAACAAGTCAGCTCTCGAGACTAGCTAGTTAACAAGTCAGCTCTCGAGACTAGCTCGTTAACAAGTCAGCTCTCGAGACTAGCTAGTTAACAAGTCAGCTCTGCAGACTAGCTCGTTAACAAGTCAGCTCTGCAGACTAGCTCGTTAACTAGTCAGCTCTCGAGACTAGCTAGTTAACTAGTCAGATCTTGAGATGGATAAGCTAGCTAACTAACGAGCCTGCCGTCCTCTCCGGATCTCCATCTGGTCTCCAGCAGCCCTTTCTCTTTTATTTTGAAGGACTGTAAACAGGATGTAAACGAGATGTAAACTGATGTAAACAGGATGTAAACATGTAAACAGGATATAAAGCAACTTCGTGACGCTCCAACATCAGCGTGGACAAAAAACCTGAAACTGAGTGACGGACTCCTCAAGATGAATCAATAATCTGATATGATGCAGCACATATTGATCCGTTCATTAATCCCCAAACTAAAAAAGAAAAAAGGAAATCAGTTGATTCTGTGGAATCACTGAATGTCTTGAGAGATGACTTCATCTGAACCCCCTCCTCATGTTGCCATGGAAACAGAGGAGAGAGAATATCCTCGGCTGTCCTCGTGTGTGTTCCTGTGTGTGTGTGTGTGTGTGTGTGTGTGTGTGTGTGTGTGTGTGTGTTCCTGTGTGTGTGTGTGTGTGTGTGTGTGTTCCTGTGTGTGTGTGTGTTCCTGTGTGTGTGTGTGTTCCTGTGTGTGTGTGTGTTCCTGTGTGTGTGTGTGTGTGTGTTCCTGTGTGTGTGTGTGTTCCTGTGTGTGTGTGTGTGTGTGTGTGTGTGTGTTCCTGTGTGTGTGTGTGTGTGTGTGTGTGTTCCTGTGTGTGTGTGTGTTCCTGTGTGTGTGTGTGTGTGTGTGTGTGTTCCTGTGTGTGTGTGTGTTCCTGTGTGTGTGTGTGTTCCTGTGTGTGTGTGTGTTCCTGTGTGTGTGTGTGTTCCTGTGTGTGTGTGTGTGTGTGTTCCTGTGTGTGTGCGTTCCTGTGTGTGTGTGTGTGTGTGTGTGTGTGTGTGTGTGTGTGTGTGTGTGTGTGTGTTCCTGTGTGTGTGTGTGTGTGTTCCTGTGTGTGTGTGTGTGTGTGTCGGTCACATGTTCGATCCGATCTGGGCGTCGTCACAGCTTCAGATCAAAGGTTTTTCTCCTCGGACCAATCAGCGCTCTCCCTCAGCGACGCTCTCTGACGGAGTACTAGTACACAAAGTATGAGTACACAAAGTACTAGTACACAAAGTACTAGTCGATGTACCACACTGGACACTTGGACATTACCCCACTTGTTGATCGTCAACCACTCAAAACAAGGTTGATTTCCTGGAAGTGCTCACCACCACAAAGGACAGACAAACATCATGTCCTGTGCTTTTTGATTCTGACCATCTGGACTCTGCTGTGAAAGGACAGCTGACAACATGGGACAGACGAGTGACAGCTGACGGGAGGGAACGGACCCCAATGGGGCCGTGATGGGCTCGCTACCCATGGCAGCAGTCCCCAACGCTGGTTGAGTTAGCTGGAGACACCCGCTAACTGCTACGACAAGCGAGAGCGCAACACTGACAACACGGCAACAGACCCAGGAACAGCAGGACTACGCACAACGAGAGCACAGGACACACCCACAACAGGACACACCCACAACAGCACAGGACACACCCACAACAGGACACACCCACAACAGGACACACCCACAACAGCACAGGACACACCCACAACAGGACACACCCACAACAGCACAGGACACACCCACAACAGCACAGGACACACCCACAACAGGACACACCCACAACAGCACACACCCACAACAGCACAGGACACACCCACAACAGCACAGGACACACCCACAACAGGACACACCCACAACAGGACACACCGACAACAGCACAGGACACACCCACAACAGCACAGGACACACCCACAACAGCACACACCCACAACAGCACAGGACACACCCACAACAGCACAGGACACACCCACAACAGGACACACCCACAACAGGACACACCGACAACAGCACAGGACACACCCACAACAGCACAGGACACACCCACAACAGCACACACCCACAACAGCACAGGACACACCCACAGCAGCACAGGACACACCCACAACAGCACACACCGACAACAGCACAGGACACACCCACAACAGCACAGGACACACCCACAACAGGACACACCCACAACAGGACACACCGACAACAGCACAGGACACACCCACAACAGCACAGGACACACCCACAACAGCACAGGACACACCCACAGCAGCAGCAGGACACACCCACAACAGCACAGGACACACCCACAGCAGCACAGGACACACCCACAACAGCACAGGACACACCCACAACAGCACAGGACACACCCACAACAGCACAGGACACACCCACAACAGCACAGGACACACCCACAGCAGCACAGGACACACCCACAACAGCACAGGACACACCCACAACAGCACAGGACACACCCACAGCAGCACAGGACACACCAGCAACAGCACAGGACACACCCACAACAGCACAGGACACACCCACAACAGCACAGGACACACCCACAACAGCACAGGACACACCCACAACAGCACAGGACACAACCACAACAGCACAGGACACACCCACAACAGGACACACCCACAACAGCACAGGACACACCCACAGCAGCACAGGACACACCCACAACAGCACAGGACACACCCACAACAGCACAGGACACACCCACAGCAGCACAGGACACACCAGCAACAGCACAGGACACACCCACAACAGCACAGGACACACCCACAACAGCACAGGACACACCCACAACAGCACAGGACACACCCACAACAGCACAGGACACAACCACAACAGCACAGGACACACCCACAACAGGACACACCCACAACAGCACAGGACACACCCACAGCAGCACAGGACACAACCACAACAGCACACACCCACAGCAGGACACACCCACAACAGCACAGGACACACCCACAGCAGCACAGGACACACCCACAACAGCACAGGACACACCCACAACAGCACAGGACACACCCACAGCAGCACAGGACACACGCTTCAGCTGTGCATTTGTGGTTGGGAGAAAGTAACATCAGCATTAGGCCTGAAGATCCACCAAGGGAGGACAAGGTGCTGGAGAGAGCAGAGACATGGGCCTCGCATTGACCAGTGAAACCAGTCGAGTGAAGCACAGCGACGGGGCACAAACGGTGTTTCTGTTCCGTTTAATTTCTTCTTCAGCTCACTGGATGTTGGTCACACTTCTATATTTAGAAGCTTGTTATCTGAAGCTGCATCTCTCGCTCGCCCTCCCACTTCTCACTCTCCTCCTCGTCATCTCACAGTCTTTTAGAAACACCGTGGTACAATTTAAATAAAAGCTTTATTTATAACACCGTGCGGTGACGGAGCTCCATGTTGCCCTGACAACATGGGGACTGATTTAAAACAGAAGTGTTCTCCTCGTTTGAACGCTTCTTCTTCTGTCCTCCTGAACCCTTTTCAGGCCGATAACGATGATGTCGGAGAATATGGATCAGAGTGATGACATCAGCCTCCTGCACCCCCATGAGGTGGAGCCCCCCAGGGAGGAGGACGGACACTGCCCCCTGCCCTTCAGGTGAGTGATGAACCTCTCAGCCGACGTGTTACCGTAAACCTGAAATCACAAATTAGCCTCAGAGGGCTTTTCAATCTGTACACATGTGACACCCTCTGTCCTCGGACCCTCACATCAGAACAGGAAGAACTCCCCCAAAACCCTTTAACGGGAGCGAAGAGGAAGAAACAGAGAGAGCAACAGAGGAGTGTGTGATAGACGTCATGTGTACAGAACGAACACCATTCAATGCAAATTACATCAGAATCAGAAACTCGGCTCGGTGCCGAAGCATTAACCTCCGCAGGCTAACTATAAACCTGAACCAGCCCTAACTATAGACCTGAACCAGTCCTAACTATAGACCTGAACCAGCCCTAACTATAAACCTGAACCAGCCCTAACTATAAACCTGAACCAGCCCTAACTATAGACCTGAACCAGTCCTAACTATAGACCTGAACCAGCCCTAACTATAAACCTGAACCAGCCCTAACTATAGACCTGAACCAGCCCTAACTATAGACCTGAACCAGCCCTGACTATAAACCTGAACCAGCCCTAACTATAAACCTGAACCAGCTCTAACTATAAACCTGAACCAGCCCTAACTATAAACCTGAACCAGCTCTAACTATAGACCTGAACCAGCCCTAACTATAGACCTGAACCAGCCCTAACTATAGACCTGAACGAGCCCTGACTATAAACCTGAACCAGCCCTAACTATAAACCTGAACCAGCCCTAACTATAGACCTGAACCAGTCCTAACTATAGACCTGAACCAGCCCTAACTATAAACCTGAACCAGCCCTAACTATAAACCTGAACCAGCCCTAACTATAGACCTGAACCAGTCCTAACTATAGACCTGAACCAGCCCTAACTATAAACCTGAACCAGCCCTAACTATAAACCTGAACCAGCCCTAACTATAGACCTGAACCAGTCCTAACTATAGACCTGAACCAGCCCTAACTATAGACCTGAACCAGCCCTAACTATAAACCTGAACCAGCCCTAACTATAAACCTGAACCAGCCCTAACTATAGACCTGAACCAGTCCTAACTATAGACCTGAACCAGCCCTAACTATAAACCTGAACCAGCCCTAACTATAGACCTGAACCAGCCCTAACTATAGACCTGAACCAGCCCTAACTATAGACCTGAACCAGTCCTAACTATAGACCTGAACCAGTCCTAACTATAAACCTGAACCAGCCCTAACTATAAACCTGAACCAGCTCTAACTATAAACCTGAACCAGTCCTAACTATAGACCTGAACCAGCCCTAACTATAAACCTGAACCAGCCCTAACTATAAACCTGAACCAGTCCTAACTATAAACCTGAACCAGCTCTAACTATAAACCTGAACCAGCCCTAACTATAAACCTGAACCAGCCCTAACTATAGACCTGAACCAGTCCTAACTATAAACCTGAACCAGCCCTAACTATAGACCTGAACCAGCCCTAACTATAGACCTGAACCAGCTCTAACTATAAACCTGAACCAGCCCTAACTATAAACCTGAACCAGCCCTAACTATAGACCTGA
>CM051698.1:28065811-28085811 GCA_028022725.1 Lycodopsis pacificus
GTATTGATTCCATAGCGTCTCACTCGGGCTGTTCATAACTGTCCTTTCTCCCGATGCCTTCACAGACCGTCAGCAAGTACAACTCCCAGTACCACAAACTGTTCCAGACGGTTCCCAGAGAGGAGATCCTGATGAAAGGTGAGGACAGGAGGACTCTGACAGCTTAGGACAGGTGATAGAGGACAGGGGACAGACAGGGGACATAGGACAAGGGACAGACAGGGGACAGACAGGTGACAGGACAAGGGACAGACAGGTGACATGGGACAGGGGACAGACAGGTGACAGGACAAGGGACAGACAGGTGACATAGGACAGGGGACAGACAGGTGACATAGGACAAGGGACAGACAGGGGATATAGGACAAGGGACAGACAGGTGACATAGGACAGGGGACAGACAGGTGACAGGACAAGGGACAGACAGGTGACATAGGACAGGGGACAGACAGGTGACAGAGGACAGGGGACATAGGACAAGGGACAGACAGGTGACATAGGACAGGGGACAGACAGGTGACATAGGACAAGGGACAGACAGGTGACATAGGACAGGGGACAGACAGGTGACAGAGGACAGGGGATATAGGACAAGGGACAGACAGGTGACATAGGACAGGGGACAGACAGGTGACATAGGACAAGGGACAGACAGGTGACAGAGGACAGGGGACAGACAGGGGACATAGGACAAGGGACAGACAGGTGACAGAGGACAAGGGACAGAGAGAGGACATAGGACAAGGGACGGACAGGGGACAGACAGGGGACAGACGACAAGGGACAGACAGGTGACATAGGACAAGGGACAGAGAGGGGATATAGGACAGGGGACAGAGGACAGGTACAACATCCGTCCTGTCGGTCAAGAGGACACTGACTGACCCACTCTTCTTCTTCTTCTTCTTCTTCTTCTTCTTCTTCTTCTTCTTCTTCTTCTTCTTCTTCTTCTTCTTCTTCAGTGTATTCGTGTGCATTGTTGAGAGACATCCTGCTGCAGGGACGACTCTACATCTCCAGGAACTGGTTGTGTTTCTACGCCAACCTGTTTGGTAAAGACATCAAGGTGAGTGAAGAAGCACCTCCGCTGTACCTGTCCCTTTAAGAACGTGTCCAAAGTATAATAATGTTCTTAGAGCTCGTGTTCGGAAGTTAAACAGCTCATAATTGTTGGAATGCTGTTAAGCATTCCAACAATCTTTATTCCACTATTTCTTAAATAAAACCCTAAACTATTGCCGGAACATACAGTTTTCTGATAACTTTTTGAACTGCAGCAATTTAACTTTTATGATTTTTCAGCCCTTATCTGACTTTATAATGGGTGTGTATTGCACAGGTTAGAGTGCGTGATGTCACCGCTAGAGTGAAGAGCAGCTTGAGATTCTTGTGAAAAAAACATTTGTGTTTTGCCACTGTGTCCACAATCTTCACTCTTCATGCATAATTTCTGGATGTAGAAGTAGCTAATATTGTCCTTGTCGTATAACAATGACTGTGGAATCCCACAGATTTACACATTTGACACAGAAGCCGTTAATTGACAGGAAAACCAACTTTCTGCTCCATAGAGACTAATGTTAAATTTTGCTTCAAAAACATCTTCCACAGAACACGGTACCCCATTTCTAGATCGCCAGTTAAGCCACATTTCTTACACTACAGACACAATTTTTACAGGATCTGTTCTTCGACTCAGCCTCCCTCTCAATTATTAATATCGGAGCAATAGGAGCTACGGTTATGGGAGTTTTGATGATTTGTTTGAGAGGTGTTTCCCTGTGTTATCTCCATGAAATGGCTTCAGGCACACAGGTGTTCACGATTGAGCCAGTAATCAGTGATGTTTATAAACACACAGACTCACAGACACACGCGCACATACACTCCTCTCTCTCTCTCTCTCTCTCTCTCTCTCTGTGTCTCTCTCTCATACAGTCATTCAGGTCTTAGGACTCTTTAGAGGTCTTTCCCCCCTCCTCCACACACACACACACACACACACACACACACACACACACACATGCCATTTTAAAATAAAAGCCTCACAGAATGAATCCTAACTGAAATGCTTGTGATGAGCCTGTCATTTAATAACCGGTTTGTGTTTATCTAACATTATGATTCTGTCTCCTCTCCCCTTCTCCCCCACACCCCACACCCCATTTCAAAATAAAAGCCCCAGAGAGTGAATTCTAACTGAACAGCTTGTGATGAAGCCTGTCATTTAATAACCTCTGTTTATGTGTGTCAAACTAAATACAAAATATACAAAATATAATACAAAATATACCAGTATGTACAGACGGAGTAAAAATGTGAAATGTAAGATAATACTTAAACGTATTGCATATTGCACAGGATTGACAGTAAAGAAGACTATTAAATATACCAGTAAATACAGACGGAGTAAAATGTAAGTGTAAGGTAAATACTTAAACGTATTTGATATTGCACAGGATTGCACGGATTAGGTATTGCACCAGGTGAATGAATTAAGTGTTCAAGTGTTCATGTTCAGTCCAAATGTTCAAAGTGTTCAAAGTGTTCAAAGTGTTCGTGGTCTCCCGAGAGCAGCTTGTTGTGCAGCCTGACAGCAGCGGGGAGGAAGGACTTGCGGTACCTCTCCCTCAGACACCGGGGATGGATCAGCCGGTGACTGAAGGAGCTGTGCAGAGCTGCCAGAGTGTCCTGCATGGGGTGGGAGGCGTGGCTCATCAGGGATGAGAGCTTCGCCATCATCCTCCTGTCTCCCACCACCTCCACAGTATCCAGTGGACACCCAGCACGCTGCTGGCCTTCCTCACCAGTTTGTCCAGTCTCCTCCTGTCAGCTGCCGCGATGCTGCTGCTCCAGAAGACCACTCCATAGAAGATGGCTGATGCCACCACGGAGTCGAAGAAGGTCTTCAGGAGTGCTCCCTGCACCCCAAAAGACCTCAGTCTCCTCAGCAGAAAGAGTCTGCTCTGTCCTTTTTTATAAAGAGCGTGAGCGTGGTCAGTCCAGTCCAGTTTATTGTTCAAGTGAACACCCAGGTACTTATACGACTTCACGACCTCAATGTCCAGTCCCTGGATGCTCACCGGTGTCGGAGGAGGGCGTTTACCCCGGCGGAAGTCCACCACCAGCTCCTTGGTCTTGCTGGTGTTGATATGGAGGCGGTTCCGCTGGCACCATCCTAAAAAGTCCTGGTTTAGTTCCCTGTACTCTCTGTCATCATCTGCGGAGATGAGGCCGACGATTGCAGAGTCGTCAGAGAACTTTTGCAGGTGGCAGTTGGCAGAGTTGTGTTTGAAGTCCGAGGTGTAAATGGAGAAGAGGAATGGAGCCAGAACGGTTCCCTGTGGGGCCCCTGTGCTGCAGGACACCCGATCTGACTCACACCCCCGTATCCGCACATACTGTGGACGGTTGGTGAGGTAGTCCAGGATCCATGCAGTGAGGTGGTGGTCCACCCCGGTCTGCTCCAGCTTGTCCCTCAGAAGCAAAGGCTGGATGGTGTTGAAGGCACTGGAGAAGTCGTAGAACATGACTCTCACAGTGCTACCAGTCTTTTCCAGGTGAGAGAGGCATCTCTGCAGCAGGAAGATGACGGCGTCATCCACCCCGATGCCGGACTGGTAGGCAAACTGAAGAGGGTCCAGGGATGAACTCACCAGAGGGCGGAGATGGGCAAGTACCAGCCTCTCCAGGGTCTTCATCAGGTGGGATGTCAACGCCACCGGCCTGTAGCTGTTGAGGTCCTTGGGCCGCGGGTTCTTTGGTACCGGTACCACGCAGGACGTCTTCCATAGCTGTGGTACTCTCCCCAGCCTCAAGCTCAAGTTGAATATGTGCTCCGCTATCCCGCACAGCTGGTCTGCGCAGGATTTGAGGAGCCTTGAGCTGATGCCGTCCGGACGGCATCAGTTATTCTAATGCTACTAATACTTCTACTAATAATACTTCTACTACAACTTCTACTACTACAAATATCACCACTGATGAATTTTTTTAAGCCACAGAAAATGTTCAGCTCTTTCAGGAGAGGTGTGATGTGACTTTTCATATTGTAATCTTTAAACTTTTTGAATTATTAAGCTTTTTGCAATTTGTTTTTGAATTGGATCTATTTTCAGCAATGTTTTTGCGATTAATTTCAGTTTTCAGCATTCCAACGCATTTTCAGCAGGAAATGCTTTTTCTAGTTCATCTCTAATATCTATTTATATTCACGTGAAAACATCTTCAAACTACTGGATTCATTCAAGTTTATCAACAAAACTACATTTTACGGATGACATGTGAACACATCATGATAACGTTACAATGAACCTTCAGCCAGTGTTCATGTTCACTGAGCAGAGCCTGAATGCATCGTAACGTACCTTCAGCCAGTGTTCATGTTCACTGAGCAGAGCCTGAATGCATCGTAACGTAGCTTCAGCCAGTGTTCATGTTCACGAGCCGAGCCTGAATGCATCGTAACGTACCTTCAGCCAGTGTGTGCGTGTTTATTTTGTTGGAGTCCAGGTCAAAGGTCACCTCAGTATCATCTGTTACAGTAAAAGTCCTGCGATCACAATCAAACATGAGTAAAAGTACAAATATATTAGCATCAAAGTACCAAACGTAGCCTCCTCCTGCATGCAGAGTGGTATATATGATCGTCATCACTTTACTGTTGCAGCTGGTGAATGTGGAGCTTTATTATGATGTGCTGCTGATAGTCTGATCTCTAATAACACATCATTTATTAGTTGATTATATATATTTATAATATGAACCTGTCAGATGAATGAAGTGAATTAAAAAGTACAATATTTATCTCAAAAAATGGAAATACTCAAGTAAAGTAAAAGTACCTATAAATTGTACCAAAGTGAAGTACTTTAGTAAATGTACTAGCAGCTGATGAGGTGCCTTGCTCGAGAGCCGTCCAGCAGCGGCGGCAACAGGAAGTGTTTGCTCTGCCTTTCACAATAAGAGCTCCTGTTCTGCCTCCTCTCTGAACCTGCAGGTGTGTATTCCGGTGGTCTCAGTTCGTCTGGTGAAGAAACACCGAACGGCCGGCCTGGTGCCCAACGGCCTGGCTATCACCATGGATACCGCTCAGAAGGTACCGGCGGGACGAGCTCACGAAAATACCAACGAAGAGTAAAGTCCCGAGTCTCTGCAGTTCAGCCAAATGAAATTGAAGTCTGGTTGTCTATGAGAAAATGACTCTACTTCTCGCTAGTGTCCACCAGGGGGCGACTCCTCTGGTTGTATAGAAGTCTATAGAAAATGACTCTACTTCTCTCTTGATTTATTCCCTCAGTAAACATTGTAAACATGAGTTTATGTCTCAATCTCTAGTTTCAAGTCTTCTTCAATACAGCATGATGTTCATTTAGTACATGATGGTCCATTTAGAGTCACACAGACCATAAAGCAGGGGATGCTTTAGGGCGGGGCTACACGTGATTGACAGGTCTCTAATAGACCATAAAGCAGGGGATGCTTTAGGGCGGGGCTACTGTGATTGACAGGTCTCTAATAGACCATAAAGCAGGGGATGCTTTAGGGCGGGGCTACTGTGATTGACAGGTCTCTAATAGACCATAAAGCAGGGGATGCTTTAGGGCGGGGCTACTGTGATTGACAGGTCTCTAATAGACCATAAAGCAGGGGATGCTTTAGGGCGGGGCTACTGTGATTGACAGGTCTGTAATAGACCATAAAGCAGGGGATGCTTTAGGGCGGGGCTACACGGTGATTGACAGGTCTCTACCACTAAATTGTCCGTGTTTTCGTCTTACAACTTTAACTCTTTCACAGATTGTTTTCACTTCATCAAAGTTAATTGAAACATTCCGGTCGCCTAAAAAAACGTATTATTCAGCATTCAGTTGTATTTAGCTCCGCCCTCTTTTGTCACCTCTGGTTGCAAAAAAAACCAAGATGGCGACGGCCAGATAGCCGAACTCAAGGCTTCAAAGCAACATGTGACGTCACATTGACTACGTCCACTTCTTACAGACTCAGGGTGAAGGATGAAAGAAGAGGTGACCTCCTGTTTGTCCTTCCTGTCTCTCTGCAGTACGTCTTTGTGTCCCTGCTGTCCAGAGACAGCGTCTACGACGTCCTCAGGAGGATCTGCACTCACCTGCAGGTCTGTCAGAAGTCAGAAGCTCCTGTTTGTGTCTGAGAATGTATTGCAGTGACTTCCTGTCTGAGAATGTATTGCAGTGACTTCCTGTCTGAGAATGTATTGCAGTGACTTCCTGTCTGGCTGTGTGTCTGCAGGTGAACGGGAAGAGTCTGAGCCTGAAGCTGTACCTGGAGGAGCCCATCTCTCTGTCCATGGTAATCACATTACTCTGATGAGACGCAGATTCTGTAGAGACACATCAGCAGGGGGTTATGGGTAACGTAGTTCACAAAGGAGCCGGAAATACGTGTGGTACAAATCTGTACATCAAGCAAGCTGACAAGTACTAATACTACACAGTAAAAAAGTACTTTGTTACATTTTAAATACTAATACAACACAGTATGAATACTCTGTTACAGTGAAGGTACTAATACCACAGAACAGTGGAGGTACTAATACCACGCAGTACAGTGAAGGTACTAATACCACGCAGTACAGTGAAGGTACTAATACCACAGTACAGTGAAGGTACTAACACCACACAGTACAGTGAAGGTACTAATACCACAGTACAGTGAAGGTACTAACACCACACAGTACAGTGAAGGTACTAATACCACAGTACAGTGAAGGTACTAACACCACAGTACAGTGAAGGTACTAATACCACAGTACAGTGAAGGTACTAATACCACAGTACAGTGAAGGTACTAACACCACAGTACAGTGAAGGTACTAATACCACAGTACAGTGAAGGTACTAATACCACAGTACAGTGAAGGTACTAATACCACAGTACAGTGAAGGTACTAACACCACAGTACAGTGAAGGTACTAATACCACAGTACAGTGAAGGTACTAACACCACAGTACAGTGAAGGTACTAATACCACAGTACAGTGAAGGTACTAATACCACAGTACAGTGACGGTACTAATACCACAGTACAGTGAAGGTACTAATACCACAGTACAGTGAAGGTACTAATACCACAGTACAGTGAAGGTACCAAGGTTCAATACTGGGGCCTCTTCTGTTCAACATCTACATGCTTCCACTAGCTCAGATTATGGAAAACAACAAAGTGTGTTGTCATAATTATGCAGACGACACACAAATCTACATAACTATGTCACCAGGGGACTATAATCCCATACAAGGGCTGGGTAACTGCATTGAACAAATCAACAACTGGATGTAACAGAATGTTCTTCAATTAAACAAAGATAAAACACAAGTCATTGTTTTTGGTACCAAGGACGAACAATTGAAAATCACCGCTCAGCTTCAATCACTGATGTTAAAACCCACAAACCAAGCCAGAAATCTAGGTGTAGTTATGGATTCAGACCTCAACCTGAACAGCCACATCAAGACAATTACAAAATCAGCCTCCTATCACCTGAAGAATATATCAAGGATTAGAGGACTTATGTCTCAACAGGATTTGGAAAAACTTGTCCACGCATTTATCTTCAGCAGACTGGACTACTGTAACGGTGTGTTCACAGGTCTCTGTAAAAAGTCTGTCAGAACGCTGCAGCCCGAGTCCTCACTAAGACCAGGAGGGTGGATCACATCACTCCAGTTCTGATGTCTTTGCACTGGCTTCCTGTCCAACAAAGACTTGACTTTAAAATCCTGCTGTTGGTTTACAAAGCACTGAATGGTTTAGGGCCAAAATACATCTCTGATCTGCTGCTACCTTATGAACCATCCCGACCCCTCAGGTCGTCTGGGACCGGTCTACTTCCTGTTCCCTTATGAACCATCCCGACCCCTCAGGTCGTCTGGGACCGGTCTACTTCCTGTTCCCTTATGAACCATCCCGACCCCTCAGGTCGTCTGGGACCGGCCTACTTCCTGTTCCCTTATGAACCATCCCGACCCCTCAGGTCGTCTGGGACCGGTCTACTTCCTGTTCCCAGAGTCAGAACTAAACATGGAGAAGCAGCGTTCAGTGTTTCTGCTCCACATATCTGGAACAAAGTCCCAGAAAGCTGCAGGTCTGCTGAGACCCTCAGCTCCTTTAAATCAAGATTGAAGACTTTTCTGTTTGCTGCTGCCTTTAATTGAACCACACTCAATTAATATATTAATCAATTTCCTGCATTTCTGCATTTTACTACTGCATTTTATTTCTTACACTGTTTTTTAATGTTTTAATGAATGTTCTTAATCGTTTTTAAATACGCTGATGTGAAAGGAGTACAAGTGGAGACTGCACAATTATAACGGTATTTCCTTCGGGACCAAGCTCGTGCCAGGCACACACTAGAAAACAAAGATCCATAGGTGGTTTGTGTGTGGGTTGACAGAATTGGCAGTGTAGAGGTTTGAGTGCAGCGTAGATGATCTCTGGGAGACATCGATTTTTAATGGTTTTATGAATGAATGTTCTTAATTGTTTTTAAATCTCCTTTTCTTTTGTCTTATGTTTTGATGCTTTTAATGGTTTTATGTGAAGCACTTTGAATTACCTTGTTGTTGAAATGTGCGATACAAATAAACTTGCCTTGCCTGCCTTGCCTTACTAATACCACACAGTACAGTGAAGGTACTAACACCACAGTACAGTGAAGGTACTAACACCACAGTACAGTGAAGGTACTAACACCACAGTACAGTGAAGGTACTAATACCACAGTACAGTGAAGGTACTAATACCACACAGTACAGTGAAGGTACTAACACCACAGTACAGTGAAGGTACTAATACCACAGTACAGTGAAGGTACTAATACCACAGTACAGTGAAGGTACTAACACCACAGTACAGTGAAGGTACTAATACCACACAGTACAGTGAAGGTACTAACACCACAGTACAGTGAAGGTACTAATACCACAGTACAGTGAAGGTACTAATACCACAGTACAGTGAAGGTACTAATACCACAGTACAGTGAAGGTACTCGATCAGCCAGATGTTTTGTTGAAACCGGATTTCTTCAGATATTCTTGATTTGTAGCTCAACGCGGTAAACGTCCGTTCTTTACTCGGATTAAAGAAACGTGAATAAAAAGCTCTTTACGTTTCTGTGCAGCTCAAAGAATCAGAATGCAGCTTCACTGACGCGCTGCTCAGAGGTCAGAGGTCACCGCAGCCCCGACAATAGAAGGGACGCGCATGTGTAGGGAATTTGAGCGTAGAACTGTCTGTTATTTAGTAATAATAAAAGTGTTTCATATTTCATAATTAATAATTCATATTTAGGCATAATCATAAGGGTTTGGGAAATGCATAATTAAGATAAGCATAAAGTGTTGTAAGATTAGTAGCTAAAAGTAAAATTAAAAACATAAAGCTTGTGTCTAAGTTACCGAAGCTTAGCTTTATATTGAAGGGAGATTTATGTTTTAAACAGGAAGTGGGTGGTTTATTTTGAAAGTCTTTTTTCTTACTCTGGGGGACGCCAACTGGTTGTGGGTCTCTCTGTTCTGGCTCTCAGCCAAGAAGGCTGTGTTTATTTTACCTGAGAGCGGAGTAAGTTTTTTTGCATGGGGTTTTATTGTTTTAATATTTCATGGGAATGATGTACTTCAGTGTATAATCGTATGCTTACTGTTGGGATTAAATTCCTTATAATTGTAAATCAGTCTTGGTAGAGTTATTATTAGAGCAGCGTGTCGACTGTAAACACAGCAGCTAGACCATGTGCTGTGCGATGGTCTCCTCGGTGGGCTGAGATTCAGCCCCCCACACATGTCGAGTCGAGTTGACCGGCTAGAGAATGAGAAAGAAGACTTTTCTAATCTTCTGATGACTGAAATGAGCTGATTTGATCCGTCAGGACGAGTTCCCAGAGGTGTTGAAGTGGAGGAGGAAGCCATCGCTCCCCACCGTGTCCTCCTCCCTCCCTGACCTGCTGGGGGCCTCCTCCCCCGGCCTGGCTGCAGACACGCCCTTCATCACGCACACACTCACAGGTGAGCGCACCTGTCAAACCCCGCCCACACGCAAAGCTCCGCCCCCACCCTGCCCAGAGACTGAACTGCGTGTGCGTGTGCGTGTGCGTGTGCGTGTGCGTGTGCGTGTGCGTGTGCGTGTGCGTGTGCGTGTGCGTGTGCGTGTGCGTGTGCGTGTGCGTGTGCGTGTGCAGACAGCAGTTTGGAAACAGAGAAGATCCTGCTGGCAGAACCGGTACCTGAACTGGGTCACATGGAGTACCAGCTGCTGAAACTCTTCATCCTGCTGTGAGTACAAAAGTACACACAAAATACAACTAGATACCAAGAAAACACATATTCACACATGAGTGAATGAGTTGAGTCTTTGGTATTCTACAGCGCTGTATTGTTGCTCTGTGCTGCCACCTGCTGGTTGAATATCTCTCACATGCTAAATATAACATCAGTATGGTTTCTCAAAGTGTGGCCTGAGGGCCGATGGTGGAACATCATGTGGCCCCTGTTGACATGAAACTCATGCGTCATATTTTAGTCATTCACAGACCATTTTATAACATACTATACTATGTATACATAGTACATATATACTGTGTCATAAATACTCTGGTTGTCTTTCTTCTCTGTCATCAGTTAACTTCAGTAACAGACTGATGTCAAAGGATCAGTTCATGCTCTCTCTCTCTCTCTCCTCTCTCTCTCTCTCTCTCTCTCTCTCTCTCTCTCTCTCTCTCTCTCTCTCTCTCTCTCTCTCTCTCTCTCTCTCTCTCTCTCTCTCTCTCTCTCTCTCTCTCTCTCTCTCTCTCTCTCTCTCTCTCTCTCTCTCTCTCTCAGCGTCTTCCTCCTGGTCCTGTCGTCCTGCTATCTGGCCTTCAGAGTCTGTCGTCTGGAGCAGCAGATGAGCTTCCTGAGCAGCCAGCCGACGCTGAGAGAAAGGTCCATAAGTCAGGATACATCTCATAAAACCATGTGCACAAACATCTGGATATCTGGATCATAAAACCATGTGCACAAACATCTGGATCATAAAACCATGTGCACACACATCTGGATCATAAAACCATGTGCACACACATCTGGATCATAAAACCATGTGCACAAACATCTGGATATCTGGATCATAAAACCATGTGCACACACATCTGGATCATAAAACCATGTGCACAAACATCTGGATATCTGGATCATAAAACCATGTACACAAGCATCTGGATATCTGGATCATAAAACCATGTACACAAACATCTGGATACCTGGATCATAAAACCAAGTGCACAAACATCTGGATCATAAAACCATGTGCACAAACATCTGGATCATAAAACCATGTACACAAACATCTGGATATCTAGGTCATAAAACCATGTACACAAACATCTGGATATCTAGTTCATAAAACCATGTACACAAACATCTGGATACCTGGATCATAAAACCATGTGCACACACATCTGGATATCTGGATCATAAAACCATGTGCACAAACATCTGGATACCTGGATCATAAAACCATGTGCACAAACATCTGGATACCTGGATCATAAAACCATGTGCACAAACATCTGGATATCTGGATCATAAAACCATGTGCACAAACATCTGGATACCTGGATCATAAAACCATGTGCACACACATCTGGATATCTGAAGCTCATAACAATTACAATATATGTTTGAATTGTTGTTGGAAACATCTGTATCATGAGCTTTGACAGGAGTGTTGTATATTCATGTACATTTAATCAAGTACTTGATTTCCATTGTATGCTACTGATTTAGTCTTTTTTAACTCCACTTCTACAAACTACTACTACACACTACATTGATTTGACAGTTTCAGCTTTCAAGATTAAAAACACAGGATTCAGTATTATACTATAGTACTATACTCTAACCTGTAGTATACAAAGTATTTAAAATAGACCACACAAATAAACTACAACATTAAACGTGATAAAAACAGAATATTTTATAAAACACTGTGAAAGGACCAATTCTGCTCAATGATTGTATTTACTTTTGATACTTTAAGTACATTTTGCTGATAATACTCGTGTACTTTTACTTGTTAATATTTTTAATCCGGGACTTTTACTTGTAAAAAAGTATTTTTAGATGGTATTTTTTTAAATAATGAACTTAATTAATGAGCCATTTAAACAAACCACAGAGCTCCAGAGAATCACGCTCTGGTTCCTGTTGTTCCAGGTGTGGAGAGCTGCCCTGCTGGCTGGCCAATCAGAGGACAGGAACCTGACACTTGGAGCCAGTCGGGGAGTAGAAGAAGAAGAAGAACCTGCACTTACATAGACGTCCCACCAGGGGGCGGCGGTGAGCCGGAGACAGACGACTGTAGCAGCCATCAGCAGCTGGACTCTGACTCCGCCTCTAAACCTGGTTACCATAGAGACGTCACGATAGTCAACAGACATGGCGGCCAACCTTTGACCTCCCGAGGACGAGGTCACGGAGAGGTCAGGAGGCCGGAGGGACGACGACGTGCTGTAACATAACAGTGTGTGTGAGTGAGTGAGTGAGTGAGTGAGTGAGTGAGTGAGTGAGTGAGAGTGAGAGAGAGAGAGAGAGAGAGAGAGAGAGTGCATAGACTTTATAGAATGATGTGTCAAACAATTCAGCCAATCAAATCGCAGTACATTCCTCTCGGTCACGGCTACAGTTGGTGTGTAAACGTGTACTTTGGAGACATTGTTACACCTCAGTTACCTTTATTAAATATAAATCTACGTTTACCTGAAACTTTTTAAAGTTTGAAGTTAATAAATTATAAGTGGAGCAAATGTTACATTTGGTTACAAACTAACCTTGAACTTCCACTTCGACTCCACCAGGGGGCGTTTCAGCTGAAGAGTGAAGTCAAAGGTATTTGTATTTGTGTGTGTGTGTGTGTGTGTGTGTGTGTGGTGTTGGTCACATGGATCCACATCCTCTGACTCTGTTTTTATTCAGATAAAACTATTTAAAGTTCAGAGAAGCTGCTGTTTTTCTTCTAGTTCTGAGTTCAGATTACAAATGAAAATGTCATTGTTCAAGTTAAAAAAAAAACTACAATACCCATGAGCCTCAGCTGCTGTTGCTGTGGAGAAGAAGCCAATCAGAGGTTTCCTTTAAGACGTCTTAGCGGATCACATGACAGAATTTGAAGCTGATTGGACGTCACAACGACAGATTTCACTGTCAAGCAGCCAATCACAGAGCGTCACATTGTTGAAGCTCATGGTGTAGTTTCTGCAGCTTGGATTCATTTCTGGGTTTTCCGACTTTAAAATAATTCAACAGGAGATTTAATGATCCAGGAGAGAAACATTTAAGGAATTATTATTAATTCAAGTTGTTAAAACTTTGTTTCTTTGACATTTTCATTCATATCTCAACTGATATTTTTACAAACAATTATTAAAAGTCACAGACTTTTCTTTTTTAGATCTACAGTAAGGAAGTACACAAAACCATCAATAAAGGTTTTTAATTGAGTCTGATTTCTGCCTTAAACTCACAATATCATCTTTAATAACATGTAAAGAAGCAGAATGTCCCTTAAACCTGAATCTGCACATTTCAGATGATTTCATTTAAAAACACAATGAGGTGACGTGTTTCTATGAGGACGATCTTTAATAACTCACCAGGTGAGACGAGGAACAATAAAGTTTGATTTGAACAGATGACGGACGACATGAAGCCGTTTAGATGTTTGAGTTTTAACTCATATTGTTGTTCTGGTTGTAACACAAAAATCAATAAACACATTTTCATCTCCTGATTTTGTCTTTAATTACAGTTAATTATAGTTAATTACAGTTTATTACAGTTAATAACAGTTCATTACAACATTAAAACATCTCAGGAGAAGGTTTTATTCTCCAACAGGAGGATGGAAACTACTAAACTAATATACTGAAGTACAACCTTGAGGTACTTGTACTTCACTCGAGTTCTAACTTTCTTTTACATTTATCTGAAAACTTTATATGTTTTATGAGGAAAAATCCTAATTTGTAAAGTAACTAAAGAGTTTATAAAATATGTTTAGTCATAAATTATACATCTACAGAAGAAACCATCAATCGACGAGTGGATTAGAAAATGAATGAGTATTTTCACCGTGTGGTTTTACTATTCATTACTGTAAAAGTATTTTTACAGTGTGGTATTAGTACTTTTATTGTATCAAAGTATTTTTACAGTGTAATATTAGTACTTTTCCTGCAGTAAAGGATCTATATATATTTCCTCCATCGCTGGTGAAAAGCAACAGATAGACGATGAAGATGAAGATAATAATAATAATGTCTTCAAACTGTTTTGTGATGAATGAAATATTTGTTACTTTAATGAAACTCACGACAGACGATCTTCCAGCTCTGTTGAAATAAAATCAAAGTATTCAGATGTTTCTGGTTTTACTCTAAAATATGAATATTTACCTTCTTTCTGCTCGTTGGTGACCTGAGAACAAAGTAGAATAATACACGGAGCGGTAGAATAATACGCGGAGCGGTAGAATAATACGCGGAGCGGTAGAATAATACGCGGAGCGGTAGAACAATACGCGGAGCGGTGGAATAATACGCGGAGCGGTAGAATAATACGCGGAGCGGTGGAATAATACGCGGAGCGGTGGAATAATACGCGGAGCGGTAGAATAATACGCGGAGCGGTAGAACAATACGCGGAGCGCTAGAACAATACGCGGAGCGGTAGAACAATACACGGAGCGGTAGAATAATACACGGAGCGGTAGAATAATACGCGGAGCGGTAGAATAATACGCGGAGCGGTAGAATAATACGCGGAGCGGTAGAACAATACGCGGAGCGCTAGAACAATACGCGGAGCGGTAGAACAATACACGGAGCGGTAGAACAATACGCGGAGCGGTAGAATAATACGCGGAGCGGTAGAATAATACGCGGAGCGGTAGAACAATACGCGGAGCGCTAGAACAATACGCGGAGCGGTAGAACAATACGCGGAGCGGTAGAACAATACGCGGAGCGCTAGAACAATACGCGGAGCGGTAGAATAATACGCGGAGCGGTAGAATAATACGCGGAGCGGTAGAATAATACGCGGAGCGGTAGAACAATACGCGGAGCGCTAGAACAATACGCGGAGCGGTAGAACAATACGCGGAGCGCTAGAACAATACGCGGAGCGGTAGAACAATACGCGGAGCGGTAGAATAATACGCGGAGCGGTAGAATAATACGCGGAGCGGTAGAATAATACACGGAGCGGTAGAATAATACACGGAGCGCTAGAATAATACGCGGAGCGGTAGAACAATACGCGGAGCGCTAGAACAATACGCGGAGCGGTAGAACAATACGCGGAGCGCTAGAACAATACGCGGAGCGGTAGAACAATACGCGGAGCGGTAGAATAATACACGGAGCGGTAGAATAATACGCGGAGCGGTAGAATAATACACGGAGCGGTAGAACAATACGCGGAGCGGTAGAATAATACGCGGAGCGGTAGAATAATACGCGGAGCGGTAGAACAATACGCGGAGCGCTAGAACAATACGCGGAGCGGTAGAACAATACGCGGAGCGCTAGAACAATACGCGGAGCGGTAGAATAATACGCGGAGCGGTAGAATAATACGCGGAGCGGTAGAATAATACGCGGAGCGGTAGAACAATACGCGGAGCGCTAGAACAATACGCGGAGCGGTAGAACAATACGCGGAGCGCTAGAACAATACGCGGAGCGGTAGAACAATACGCGGAGCGGTAGAATAATACACGGAGCGGTAGAATAATACGCGGAGCGGTAGAATAATACACGGAGCGGTAGAATAATACACGGAGCGGTAGAATAATACACGGAGCGGTAGAATAATACACGGAGCAGTAGAATAATACACGGAGCGTTAAAAGTGTCACTTCTCTAACTGGCCTCATGGGGGCAGTAGAGCAGATACTTTAAATGTTTACTTCAGTCCTTAAACTCAAATACACTTACAGAAATAATAAATAATAATAAGGCAGAACTTTTGAAGTATCTTTCATTATTCTGTACAGATCTTATTAATTTATAGTGAAAATAAAAGAAACTAAAGAAGATATATGAATATTATAAATACAAAGAATCATATAAACACCAGAGCTCACACCTGCTTCATATACTATTTTTTATTTTATTTTATTAATCAATTAAATATATTAAATATATAATTATTAGAACTATATCACGAATCAACAACTTTGACTTGTTCTACATCTTTTGTTCCTCTTTGTTCAGTCTGTAAACATTTATGTTTTTACTTTATACATTCATTTTAATAAAGGTTTAAACTAACAAAGTGCTTCATTAACATTTGATTTAATATATCTGACTTCAGACAAACTGATCTACAGTCAGATGTGAGGGTTAAACTGATCTACAGTCAGATGTGAGGGTTAAACTGATCTACAGTCAGATGTGAGGGTTAAACTGATCTACAGTCAGATGTGAGGGTTAAACTGATCTACAGTCAGATGTGAGGGTTAAACTGATCTACAGTCAGATGTGAGGGTTAAACTGATCTACAGTCAGATGTGAGGGTTAAACTGATCTACAGTCAGATGTGAGGGTTAAACTGATCTACAGTCAGATGTGAGGGTTAAACTGATCTACAGTCAGATGTGAGGGGCGGAGCTATAAAGAGTCAGGCGGTTAAATCTCCGTTTGATCCGGAGACCCGAAGCTGAAAGACGACAATCCCCTCAGAGGCTGTGACATTAAAGGGACAGTAGTGATGTTTATAATGAGGTACTTATACACAGTCAGTGTATTACTGCAGTACAAACAGACAGGAATCAGTACGTTCAGGTGACCGGTATATTTCGGGCATTCTTACCTCTTTATCTTGCTGTCAGTGGAACTCTTTCTATGTTCTTCTCTTCACTCACCAGACTCCATTACAGAAAGAAGCTTCTGCTCAATCATCTGTCAGTGTCTCCTCCTCCTCCTCCTCCTCCTCCTCCTCCTCCTCCTCCTCCTCTAAAGAGACTCTGGTGCTCAGAGACACTACCACTCTACTCCACAGGGGGCGCCAGAATCAACACAACATGAATGTTTCTCGTAGTAACTTTGAGTATTGGTAGTATTACCACAGTGTAGAAATACTCTGTTACAATTAAAAGTCCTGCATGAGTATTCCTACACTGTGGTAATACTACTTATATTAGTAAGTAGTATTGAGTCTGAGGAAAAACAGTTTATTATGAATTGAATCAATCTTTATTAATCATTAAGAATCCTAAAAGACAAACACATTCACACGACCTGAAGAAAGCTGCAGTCCTCAAACCTGAAGACCCTGATCCTGAACCTGATCCTGGATCAAAGAAACACCAAGAGACCCTGCTTCAGATGGTCCTCCCAGGACAGACCAGGACAGACCAGGACAGACCTGGACAGACCAGGACAGACCAGGACAGACCAGGACAGACCTGGACAGACCTGGACAGACCAGGACAGACCTGGACAGACCAGGACAGACCTGGACAGACCTGGACTGGGAGCTGTGGGACACTCCGACTGTCCTCCGTCCTGTTTCCTGTCCCGTCTCTTGCTTCTCCGGTCATGTTGTTGGCTTCCTGTCGGGTTGTACCCTTTCCTGTCTTCTTCTGCCTCCTATGTCTTGTCCTATCTTTTGTTTCCTGTTTCCTTGTCTCCTTGTGTTACTGGCTGTTGTCTGTCTTGTCTCATTGTGTCTCTTTCATCCTGTCGTTTATTATCTCGTCACATTCTGGCTGATCCCTCGTGTGTTTTAACTCCCATATTGTCCTATTATCTTCTGTCCTCGTGTCCTCGTCGCTAGCTGTGAGGAAGGCAGATGGCTCCTCCCCCTCTCGGAGACTCCACCATGTCCAGTTGCCCGGAGAACGTCCTGGGACTGATCGGCTCGCCCCCCAACAGAAACCCCACGCCGCCTCCTCCTCCTCCTCCTCCTCCTCCTCCTCCTCCCACCCCGTTGTCCCTCTGCGTCCCAGCATGCATCCTGCCGGACGCCGATAGCAGCCGGATGTCGGAGTGCACGTTGGCCACCGTGTGGCGCCGCACGCCGCCGGACTTCTCCAGGTAGGCCTCGCCCTCCTGCTCCTCCAGCGGGGCCAGAGACGAGGAGTCGCAGGAGGAGCTGTGCTGAGTGACGGTGATCTCCGGCTGGAAGAGGTCGCTCAGCAAGGACCCCGACGACCTCAGGGGGCGGGGCTCTGGACCGGGAGACGGGTTGAGAGTTAAAGGTTTTACATTCTGTGTGAATAGAATATTTCCACTTTTCACCTCCAACACAAACGTTCTTAAGAAACGTTTCCTCGTTAATTAGCAACTAGAACTTTGTTCGACATGTTGAAGCTGTTTACTTATATCGTCCCAAATGTTGTCAGTTTAATCAAAGTGAAGGTTTCATTTGTTCACCTGTCCGCTTCAGTTCAACACACGTTTTTTAATCACGCTTCTTAAGATCTTTGCTGGTTTTTAACTCTTGATTTTAACCGGATGAAATCAGAGGAACAAGTTGAGCTGACGGTCGCAAAGTTAAGCTTTGTTTATTTTCACGCTTTGCACCAAATCACGAGCCTCAGTCAACCTCCGGTTCTATAAGTGAAGTCAGAGCTCCATGTGTTAAAGCTGCATTCTCTCTAGTGGCCACCAGGGGGCGACTCCTCTGGTTGTATAGAAGTCTATAGAAAATGACTCTACTTCTCTCTTGATTTATTCCCTCAGTAAACATTATAAACATGAGTTTATGTCTCAATCTCTAGTTTCAAGTCTTCTTCAATACAGCATGATGTTCATTTAGTACATGATGGTCCATTTAGAGTCACACAGACCATAAAGCAGGGGATGCTTTAGGGCGGGGCTACTGTGATTGACTGGTCTCTAATAGACCATAAAGCAGGGGATGCTTTAGGGCGGGGCTTCACGGGATCAGGCTCTCTGCTGGTCTGGTTCAGGTCCCAGCAGGGATCAGGATCCTAACCTGCTCTGTGTGTTTCTGCAGCAGATTTCTGTTAGCATCTGTTAGCTACACGGCTAACGGTCAACGACATGAAGGAGGAACAACAATAGAAACCTTTGTTTTCACATCCGGACCAGAGATTTGATTTTGTATTAAATTGACATGATTTTAAACGTTTTTTTGTCAATAGTTTTTACTTTATTCAACTTTTTCAATGCTTTTTCCTTCTTTTTTTAAAAAATGGCAAGAAAAGGTTTTTTTTAAATTAGTGAACAGTTTTAATTCCCAAAATCACATCCGAGTCCTTTCAGAAGACTGAAACCAACGCACTGCTGTGAACGCATCACAGCTGATCCATCTGAACATTTTAGGGTTTCAGTTATTTGATGACATCACTTTTTTCTATTTGTGTATTTTTCACTCTTTTCTGACCTTTTCTAGAGTAAATGATTGAAGAATCTAAAATGAGCAGAATATGAGCTGGAAACCAGGAAAATGATCTTCAAGATGTTTGCGTTTCTTTCTCTGGTGTGTGTGTCGTCGTGGTTATAACACACACACACACACACACACACACACACACGGCAAGTTTATTTGTATCGCACATTTCAACAACAAGGTAATTCAAAGTGCTTCACATAAAACCATTAAAAGCATCAAAACATAAGACAAAAGAAAAGGAGATTTAAAAACAATTAAGAACATTCATTAAAACACAGTGTAAACAGTTTCATAGTAAAATGCAGAAATGCAGGAAATTGATTAATATATTAATTGAGTGTGGTTCAATTAAAGGCAGCAGCAAACAGAAAAGTCTTCAATCTTGATTTAAAGGAGCTGAGGGTCTCAGCAGACCTGCAGCTTTCTGGACTTTGTTCCAGATATGTGGAGCAGAAACACTGAACGCTGCTTCTCCATGTTTAGTTCTGACTCTGGGAACAGAAAGTAGACCGGTCCCAGACGACCTGAGGGGTCGGGATGGTTCATAAGGGAACCGG
>CM051698.1:28100811-28105811 GCA_028022725.1 Lycodopsis pacificus
ACGCCAGTCGCTTGATAGAACTTGATAGAAAGTGACCTCTGTCCCAGAACAAATATGTCAATGTGTTCAGACATCTAGACGCCTGTACAAATGAACTTTCTAACAGCACATATCACACAGAAAATGTCAGGAGGACATGTTAAAACATTTTTTATCATTACAGTGTAGCCCCGCCCTAAAGCATCCCCTGCTTTATGGTCTGTCAGAGACCTGTCAATCACAGTA
Source organism: Lycodopsis pacificus (assembly GCA_028022725.1). Classification (NCBI taxonomy): domain Eukaryota; kingdom Metazoa; phylum Chordata; class Actinopteri; order Perciformes; family Zoarcidae; genus Lycodopsis; species Lycodopsis pacificus. The sequence goes on from CM051698.1 coordinate 28,101,037, forward strand.
GCCCCGCCCTAAAGCATCCCCTGCTTTATGGTCTATTAGAGACCTGTCAATCACAGTAGCCCCGCCCTAAAGCATCCCCTGCTTTATGGTCTGTTAGAGACCTGTCAATCACAGTAGCCCCGCCCTAAAGCATCCCCTGCTTTATGGTCTATTAGAGACCTGTCAATCACAGTAGCCCCGCCCTAAAGCATCCCCTGCTTTATAGTCTATTAGAGACCTGTCAATCACAGTAGCCCCGCCCTAAAGCATCCCCTGCTTTATGGTCTATTAGAGACCTGTCAATCACAGTAGCCCCGCCCTAAAGCATCCCCTGCTTTATGGTCTGTTAGAGACCTGTCAATCATGTGTAGCCCCGCCCTAAAGCATCCCCTGCTTTATGGTCTGTGTGACTCTAAATGCACCATCATGTACTAAATGAACATCATGCTGTATTGAAGAAGACTTGAAACTAGAGATTGAGACATAAACTCATGTTTACAATGTTTACTGAGGGAATAAATCAAGAGAGAAGTAGAGTCATTTTCTATAGACTTCTATACAACCAGAGGAGTCGCCCCCTGGTGGACACTAGAGAGAATGCAGCTTTAACTCATGAAGTAATGAACCGACCTCCACTATAGAGAGGAGGGACTCTAATGATATGTAAACTCATATCTCATATATTTATGACTACTTCAAGTATTAAATGTATTATAAAGAAGAAAAGGGTCACTAGGGTTCACCCTCTGAGGAGCATGATTTTGAAAATGAGGGTTTGAAATACTGTAAAGTTTGGATCTTGTTATTTCTTGTGAATTCTCGCAGAATGTGTGAACTCACATCAAGATACTAAAACACCATCAACCTCTCAGTGACAGCCCGTCAACTACATCAGCTCATGATCACGTGATCACGTGATCACATGATCTCAATGTTCAGCTCTGACAGTCACGACGAGTCGACCTCAGAGCCCCCCCCCCTCCAGGACGCCCAGGTGGCTGATGGGATTTCACAGCCCAGTGTTCGTCCACACAGCCCCCCCGCCCCGTCAACACAAACACACGATTGTTTGTTGGGCTGAGCCGGCGTGAGCTCGAACTGATTCCTCTCTCACTTTACAACCGAGGAGACGAGGAGGAGGAGGAGGAGGAGCTCTTCCTCGTCTGAAGCAGAAATGAAAGGAGCAGATTAAAGATGAACTCTGCTGGAGGTCTGAGCTCTTCATGCTCCAATGAAGAGATGATGAAACAACAAAGTATTTAAATAACGCATGTATGTAAAAATGTGATGAGCAGCTCGTCACCCAGATGAAGGTAGGAGGGTGAGACCAGATCACACACACCGCTCTGATGAAAGTGTGTGTGTGTGTGTGTGTGTGTGTGTGTGTGTGTGTGGGAACCGGACCACATGTGCACACACAGTTCACCACATGTAGCGTTCACAGGACCTGGTGGATATAACACACACCCTCAAACACACGCACGCACGCACGCACGCACGCGCGCGCACGCACGCACGCGCACGCACACACGCACACACGCACGCACACACGCGCACGCACACCCTCAAACACGCACGCACGCACACACGCACGCACACCCTCAAACACGCGCACGCGCACACACACACACGCACACCCTCAAACACGCACGCACGCACGCACGCACGCACACACACACACACACCCTCAAACACACACACCCTCAAACACACACACCCTCACACACACACACCCTCAAACACGCACGCACGCACGCACGCACACACACACACACACCCTCAAACACACACACCCTCAAACACACACACCCTCACACACACACACCCTCAAACACACACACCCTCAAACACACACACCCTCACACACACACACCCTCAAACACGCACGCACGCACACACGCGCACGCACGCACGCACGCGCACGCACACACGCACACACGCACGCACACACGTGCACGCACACCCTCAAACACGCACACCCTCAAACACGCACACCCTCAAACACACACACCCTCACACACGCACACCCTCAAACACGCACGCACGCACACACGCACGCACGCGCGCACGCACACACGCACACACGCACACACGCACGCACACACGCGCACACGCACACACGCACGCACACGCACGCACACACGCGCACGCACACCCTCAAACACGCACGCACGCACGCACACACGCACGCACACCCTCAAACACGCGCACGCGCACACACACACACGCACACCCTCAAACACGCACGCACGCACGCACGCACGCACACACACCCTCAAACACACACACCCTCAAACACGCACGCACGCACGCACGCACGCACGCACGCAAACACACACACCCTCACACACACACACACCCTCACACACACACACCCTCACACACACACACCCTCACACACACACACCCTCAAACACACACACCCTCAAACACACACACCCTCAAACACACACACACCCTCAAACACACACACACCCTCAAACACACACCCTCAAACACAGACACCCTCAAACACACACACCCTCAAACACACACACCCTCAAACACACACACACACTCTTCAGAGCCGCTCGGTGTGACGTCGTCTCACCTTCTGATCTGTAAAGTGGGCGTTAGGCGTCACCATGTTGACCATGATGACCAGCTACAGCCGGTTAGCTTAGCTTAGATAACCAGCTTGGTCTCATAATGATGACATCACCATAGAGATCACGTGACTTCATGACTGCGTGTCGTTTATGATTTCACAGGTTAGAAGCCGTGTGTGTGTGTGTGTGTGTGTGTGTGTGTGTGTGTGTGTGTGTGTGTGTGTGATGTCAAATGGAAACGTTGTGTTTGGTCAGCTGATCGATCGTCTGATATCTTCTGTTATTGATTAAAGTAATGAAGTCTGGATGAACGGCAGCGATAACGTCCCAAACTCTTCATCAGTCACATATGTAGAACAACTAAAAACTGCTTTAAAAGTACTTTTACTCAACTACAAGTACTTTACTTGAATATTTACTTTGCACTTCAAGTTTACCACTGCGTCACAAAACCAACCAGCTGAAGCAGCGAGTCATGAACTCGCTCACAGTTCTGCATGCAAAGCAGACGAAGACATTATAAAATATGATGTTCTGTTATTGATAAGAAGTTAACTCCTCAACAGTTTACAAGTACAGCTGAAAGTACTCCTCAAAACACTTCACTGATTATACTTTTATCAGGGAACATTTTCAGTGGAGGACTTTAACTGTTACGGAGTATCTTAACAGTGTAGTATTAGTACTTTAACTGTTACGGAGTATCTCAACAGTGTAGTATTAGTACTTTAACTGTTACGAAGTATCTCAACAGTGTAGTATTAGTACTTTAACTGTTACGAAGTATCTTAACAGTGTAGTATTAGTACTTTAACTGTTACGAAGTATCTTAACAGTGTAGTATTAGTACTTTAACTGTTACGGAGTATCTCAACAGTGTAGTATTAGTACTTTAATTGTTACGGAGTATCTCAACAGTGTAGTATTAGTACTTTAACTGTTACGGAGTATCTCAACAGTGTAGTATTAGTACTTTAACTGTTACGGAGTATCTCAACAGTGTAGTATTAGTACTTTAACTGTTACGGAGTATCTCAACAGTGTAGTATTAGTACTTTAACTGTTACGGAGTATCTCAACAGTGTAGTATTAGTACTTTAACTGTTACGGAGTATCTCAACAGTGTAGTATTAGTACTTTAACTGTTACGGAGTATCTCAACAGTGTAGTATTAGTACTTTAACTGTTACGGAGTATCTCAACAGTGTAGTATTCGTACTTTAACTGTTACGGAGTATCTCAACAGTGTAGTATTAGTACTTTGACTGTTACGGAGTATCTCAACAGTGTAGTATTCGTACTTTAACTGTTACGGAGTATCTTAACAGTGTAGTATTAGTACTTTAACTGTTACGGAGTATCTTAACAGTGTAGTATTCGTACTTTAACTGTTACGGAGTATCTTAACAGTGTAGTATTAGTACTTTAACTGTTACAGAGTATCTTAACAGTGTAGTATTAGTACTTTAACTGTTACAGAGTATCTTAACAGTGTAGTATTAGTACTTTAACTGTTACAGAGTATCTTAACAGTGTAGTATTAGTACTTTAACTGTTACGAAGTATCTCAACAGTGTAGTATTAGTACTTTAACTGTTACGAAGTATCTCAACAGTGTAGTATTAGTACTTTAACTGTTACGAAGTATCTTAACAGTGTAGTATTAGTACTTTAACTGTTACGAAGTATCTTAACAGTGTAGTATTAGTACTTTAACTGTTACGGAGTATATCAACAGTGTAGTATTAGTACTTTAATTGTTACGGAGTATCTCAACAGTGTAGTATTAGTACTTTAACTGTTACGGAGTATCTCAACAGTGTAGTATTAGTACTTTAACTGTTACGGAGTATCTCAACAGTGTAGTATTAGTACTTTAACTGTTACGGAGTATCTCAACAGTGTAGTATTAGTACTTTAACTGTTACGGAGTATCTCAACAGTGTAGTATTAGTACTTTAACTGTTACGGAGTATCTCAACAGTGTAGTATTAGTACTTTAACTGTTACGGAGTATCTCAACAGTGTAGTATTAGTACTTTAACTGTTACGGAGTATCTCAACAGTGTAGTATTCGTACTTTAACTGTTACGGAGTATCTCAACAGTGTAGTATTCGTACTTTGACTGTTACGGAGTATCTCAACAGTGTAGTATTCGTACTTTAACTGTTACGGAGTATCTCAACAGTGTAGTATTAGTACTTTAA
>CM051698.1:28115811-28135811 GCA_028022725.1 Lycodopsis pacificus
GTGAGGAGAGGCTGCAGGCTGAGAGGAGGAGGTGAGGAGAGGCTGCAGGCTGAGAGGAGGAGGTGAGGAGAGGCTGCAGGCTGAGAGGAGGAGGAGGTGAGGAGAGGCTGCAGGCTGAGAGGAGGAGGTGAGGAGAGGCTGCAGGCTGAGAGGAGGAGGAGGTGAGGAGAGGCTGCAGGCTGAGAGGAGGAGGAGGTGAGGAGAGGCTGCAGGCTGAGAGGAGGAGGAGGTGAGGAGAGGCTGCAGGCTGAGAGGAGGAGGAGGTGAGGAGAGGCTGCAGGCTGAGAGGAGGAGGTGAGGAGAGGCTGCAGGCTGAGAGGAGGAGGAGGTGAGCAGAGGCTGCAGGCTGAGAGGAGGAGGAGGTGAGGAGAGGCTGCAGGCTGAGAGGAGGAGGAGGTGAGGAGAGGCTGCAGGCTGAGAGGAGGAGGAGGTGAGGAGAGGCTGCAGGCTGAGAGGAGGAGGAGGTGAGGAGGCTGAAACAAGCTGCAGAACTAGACGAAGACAGAGGAGGTTAATATCCCAAATATTTCACCTGCAAAACAATGTGAAGATTTTTGGTCTAAAATCAAAAAGCAGATGAATGATGACATAATTATCTATTTCTATTTGTCTCTGTTCAGAGCTTCACAGCTGGACCGGTACGGCTACTGGGACCAGAACATCACCACGGAAACGGACCGATCCACCAATCAGTGAGCAGGAGAGACGAGCTGATGACATGTCGAAGTGATCGTGTACTATAAGTATTGTTTTTGTGTTTTTGGTTAAATGATGTGTCAAAATCAACAGATTATGAATCTGTATCGTTCAAATCTTCCAGATTAAACTCAGGACGCAGAAATAAAATCATTTGTTTGTGTTTTTATCAACTCATTTGTCATGTTTTTTGTTAAAAAAGGTATATGAATATATAAATATTTATATAAATATAGTGCATGTAAACAGCTCCAGTAGATGGCGCTGTGTTACTTTCTTGAGTGAAGAGATTATGATGCAATCTTTATTCATACTTTTTATTTTTTACTGTATTTAAACTATTTCACACGTTGAGTTCATCTCAGCTCACGTGATTTAATATCATCTCGTACATTTAACGCAGTGTTTTCTTTGTTTGGTACTTTATAAGCACAGAAGAGCACATTGGAAAAGTTGTCAGTGAATATTTTGTGTTTTCTTATCAATTATTAGAATTAAATATCCATTCATGAACTGAACCTGCTGAAGGAGATCATCAGACATCCCACAATGCTTTGTTTGACAGGTTATATACGCTGGATGTCTCCAGTGGTGTTGTCTTCAGGACGAGCGCTAACGAGTCTGAAGTAGACGAGCAGCTTCTTTGGATCAGAGCCCGGACGGATCAGCACTTCCTGTCAACGTCACAGCTTTCATCAAGCTCCGTCCTCAAAACTGCTGACTTGTATGTTTTTGAGTCCAGCTGTTTTGCAAACAGACTTCCTTCCTGTCAGCCTGTTGAGTAGAAGTGCAGTTAGTTGTGAGCGTGTTATGTCAGGATGACGTGGTTAATCCTGCGCCGGCTGACGGACACTTCTCTCCTCAAACGTCAGGGATTCAAACTCACAAATCCTCTTTTCCTCCATGTCGGGATGCTGGAGCGTCTCTCCGGAGACGCTACTGACGCAGAGTCTTCATGTGTTCATGTGCTATAAGACAGCTCTCTTAAATAAATACAATGATCGAATAATCATTAACGTTCTCGTGTTTTAATTGATTTTCATCAACATTATAATTTAACTCAAACTAAAATCTATTAAATCAAAGTTGACAAAACTTTCAATCATTTGTTTATTGATTAGTCTCATATGAATCTTTAATGTTTGATTCTTAAAGACTCGGGATTCAATTTACATCATCTGTAACTTTGTTCTGGAAGGTGTTATATATTTATTATTATTATAATTATCGTTATTATTATTAATGAGTCATCCGGTCATCGGAGGTCATTCGGAGCCAGTCCACGTCACACCCGTGACGTTGTCCGAGGCTGAAAGGTGGGCGGGGCCGTTTACCCAAACATCCCGCGCGCGGCGGAGCAGCGCGTGAGCCACAAACAGCTGGAGCAGAGACAGAAACGCAGCTCGCGGAACTTTGTTGTCCTGACTTTTTTTTTGCATCACGTGGGCGCGAGCTGTGCTGCTCGCGGCGCTGCTGTCCGCGCTTTGCCCGACGGGAAGTACGGAAGCCGAGAGGGACGTCCAGGACTACGGCTCCTCCAACAGACTGGTCAGTTGCTGCGCAGAAGTACGAACATTTTATTATTTACTATTTATTAGTGTTTAAACTAACAATCTGGAGTCAGATTTTATTTTGACATTTTATTCATATTATTATAAACTGAATACGTCTGATCAGCTATTATCATATTATCTATTACAGTAAATTAAATATATTTTGGTATTTGTTGACGTATGGATGCAAAAATAAAATGCAGAAAGTGGATTGTTGTATGAATAGAGATCAATAATAGTCTTTAATATAAACTCAGAATTCATTCATTCATGTTGGAACTTTTTACTGTTTTCTAAACAAAAATAATTCTTATGAATTATTTTGACGAAACCACTGAACGGTTCTTTAACTTCAAAGACGTCTTAACGGACAAAGATTAAATATTATTGATTTATTTCAATATATTTATTGTATATTTAGCAGTAATATCCAACATTACCGTGTTTCATATTATCTGTGTTTGTACTTCAATGAAACATTAAAGGACTAAAACTGTAATTAAGTTCATAATTAGACATTCAATGATTTAGTAACAGTGACCAGACGAAGTACTCAGAAGTACTAATACCACAATGTATCTTTGGTACACAATATACTTCCAAATGTACTTACAGTAAAAGTACTCATTCTGCAGAATATATACTATATTATAATTATTGATGCATTCATCACTTTAATGTTGCAGTTGATATTTTGTAAAGCTCCTTAATAATAATATCAATAATTATATTTTGTACCTCAGAACTGTGTTCAAGTACAATACTAAATGTACTACTGCTGGTGATTGATGCGGTCATTTTATCTGTTGGAAGCGTTAGTGTTAGTGTGTGTGTGTGTGTGTGTGTGTGGCTGGGAGCTCTGCATGAGGTTCTGGAGAAGCTTCAGACGAAGAGGATCAATCCGTGGGAGAAGAAGTACGAACAAGTTCCCTCAGTGAGTCTCAACACATTATATTTATTATTATTATATTTATTATTATATTTATTATTATTATATTTACCTCTGGAGGTTTCTAGAAGTCTTTAATTATTAAATGACAAAATGTTTCATATTTAATCTTTGATACGTTTTACAACATTTGTATTTGATACATTATATACATAGATTACATATATTATTCATTATGTATTCCATGCATTACTGATCCTTACCTGCAGTGACGTCTGAGCAACACACGGTGGCGCCACTTCCTTTGATTATTAAAACACCGAAGAACAAGGTTTTACCCACAAAAGTACAACGTAGCATGAAATAAAAACACCGAGTACACAGTTCTGTATTTAAATACACAGTATTCTATTTTAATCAAGTACTCCTGTTGTATTTAAATACTCACCGTGTTTGTAGTGAAGCCGAACTTGTGTGAAGTGGCTTTAGACGAGTTAATCCTTCATGAATATTCATTGGTGCATTAAAGGAGTTTTATCTGAAGACTGATTTATTAAAATCACGTTTGAAATAATAAACAGGTTTTATAATTATACACGACTTATTTAAGTATTTATAAACTGGGAGAAAACATGCGTTTGTGGATTGAGACGGTTTGTTTGTGCTTTAAAGTCGTTATTATTAAACTAGTGCTGGCCAAGTTAACGCCGACAATTATTTTATCGCGTTAACGCAGTTTTATTATTATTAAGCGGACATTTTTAACCCAAGAACCGGCAGCCAGCGGTGAACAGCTGTTTGTGTGGCATCTCTTCACCTACATTCCCCTGGGTCCTAAGTCCCTCCATGTACAGCTCCTCATCAGCCTCCATGTACCAACGTACATAACAAATACCACATATTACGGTCATCAGCGTTATTATGCGTCTGACCTAAATACTACAAAAATAAATGATCACTTAAATTGTTTTTAAAGTGTTTTGTGTGTAATATGTATAATAAGCGTCATTTAGTATCACTACTGAGAATCTAACAACATAAAAACATGACGTAGATACACACACACACACACATATATACACACATACACATACATACGTGTATGTGTATATATGTACATATATACATACACATACACATATGTGTATATATACATACGTGTATATATGTACACATACACACACATATATACACACATACATATACACACATATACATATACACACATATATATACATATACACACATATACATACACATACACACATATACACACACATACACATATATATATACATATACACATATATATATACATATACACATATATATATACATATACACATATATATATACACATATACACATATATATATACACATATACACATATATATATACATATACACATATATATATACATATACACATATATATACACATATACACATATATATACACATATACACATATATATACACACATATATACACACACATACACACACATATACACACACATATACACACACATATACACACACATATACACACACATATACACACATATACATATACACACACATACATATACACACACATATATACATATATATATACATACACATATATATATACATACACATATATATATACATACACATATATACATACATACACATATATACATACATACACATATATACATATATATACATACATACATACATATAGCCCTCATCTTCATACTTTAAATGATGAAGAACAAGGTTTAAATGAAGTTTAAACACTTTTTTATCTTCAGAGTGAAACTAAAATAAATAATAAAATGATTAAAACCTTTAAATCGCTTCTATGAGTTACAGAAGCTTCTGATATCAAACACACGGAACCAGAAGTAAATACATTTCAATAAATGAATTAAAGTAAACAGTAAAACGAATGGAGAGGTGCAACAGCAGTGGAGTCGACCAATCAGCAGGCTTTTCGTCCCCGGAGGGTTTTTATTAGTAAGATACTTTACAGACGTCTAAACTCCTCGAGGCTGCTTGAAGTTCATGCCGACGGTCGGCTGGGTCACCTGCAGGTTAGACAGACCGCCGAAGTCCTGAAGAACAGAAGAAGAACCTCAACACCAGGACTCACACCGCTTCAGGTCTGAGAGGACCGGTTAAAGACCTGAGACCTCTACACCAGGACTCATGCAGCTTCAGGTCTGAGAGGACCGGTTAAAGACCTGAGACCTCTACACCAGGACTCATGCAGCTTCAGGTCTGAGAGGACCGGTTAAAGACCTGAGACCTCTACACCAGGACTCATGCAGCTTCAGGTCTGAGAGGACCGGTTAAAGACCTGAGACCTCTACACCAGGACTCATGCAGCTTCAGGTCTGAGAGGACCGGTTAAAGACCTGAGACCTCTACACCAGGACTCATGCAGCTTCAGGTCTGAGAGGACCGGTTAAAGACCTGAGACCTCTACACCAGGACTCATGCAGCTTCAGGTCTGAGAGGACCGGTTAAAGACCTGAGACCTCTACACCAGGACTCATGGAGGAAACATCAGGTCTGCGGTCAGAGTCCGTTTTATATTTAATCTCAATCCTTCAGGTCATCTTGTAGTTGTACTCGTCATACTGCCTGTGCTGCTCTGATGAGGTATTAATACACAACTAGTAATCAGTGGTAGAGGTACTAATACCACACTTTAGGAATGTAAGCAGTACTTTAATATCACAGAGAATACATTTTATAAACACTCTGCAGCTGTCAGATAAATGAAGTAGTAGAGTATTTAAATACTGACGTACAAGTACCTCGGTTACTTCCTACTGCAGTAAACTGTAAAGTGAAGAGACTCACCAGCAGCTTCAGCATCTCCTTTGTGTCGGGATCCACTTCAATGAGCTCCTGGTCCAGAGCCGACACCTGCACAGGTACACAAGTACAACACAAGTACAACACGGTTTAACAACCAGGTACACAAGTACAACACAAGTACAACACGGTTAAACAACCAGGTACACAAGTACAACACAAGTACAACACGGTTAAACAACCAGGTACACAAGTACAACACAAGTACAACATGGTTAAACAACCAGGTACACAAGTACAACACGGTTAAACAACCAGGTACACAAGTACAACACGGTTAAACAACCAGGTACACAAGTACAACACGGTTAAACAACCAGGTACAAGTACAACACGGTTAAACAACCAGGTACAAGTACAACACGGTTAAACAACCAGGTACAAGTACAACACGGTTAAACAACCAGGTACAAGTACAACACGGTTAAACAACCAGGTATGAGTTACAGCACAACGTCTCATCTGTGTCTGTTTCTTCCTCCTCCCTCTCTGTCCCTGAACGCATCATGTCACAGTACAGAAGATTAATCTGCAGATATTATAATAATCCATAAATCATTCAATATGTCGGGACATTTAAAGACGTCAGCTTTGACAGTTTAGTCGTTTCTATGACGATGCTCCTCAGATGTCCGACATTAACAAAGATTATATTCAGACTCATGTTGGAAAGAGACGAACACAACGACCTCTGACCTCAGGATGAAAGGAAAAATTATTCATGTTCAAAATATTTAAACTCAACTAAACTCACGCAGAGTTTACCGTTCCACTTTTATTCATGAAATATATTCCCTTACGGTTCGTAAGAGCTTTGAAGTATTTCAGTGTAAAATATCTCCAAAGTACAACGAGAACGTAATATTTATTATTCTAAACATATATTCACATCAGGTTTAAGGTTAAACTTGTGAAACATCAGGTTTAAGGTTAAACTTGTGAAACATCAGGTTTAAGGTTAAACTTGTGAAACATCAGGTTTAAGGTTGAACTTGTGAAACATCAGGTTTAAGGTTAAACTTGTGAAACATCAGGTTTAAGGTTAAACTTGTGAAACATCAGGTTTAAGGTTAAACTTGTGAAACATCAGGTTTAAGGTTGAACTTGTGAAACATCAGGTTTAATGTTAAACTTGTGAAACATCAGGTTTAAGGTTAAACTTGTGAAACATCAGGTTTAAGGTTAAACTTGTGAAACATCAGGTTTAAGGTTAAACTTGTGAAACATCAGGTTTAAGGTTGAACTTGTGAAACATCAGGTTTAAGGTTAAACTTGTGAAACATCAGGTTTAATGTTAAACTTGTGAAACATCAGGTTTAAGGTTAAACTTGTGAAACATCAGGTTTAAGGTTAAACTTGTGAAACATCAGGTTTAAGGTTGAACTTGTGAAACATCAGGTTCAAGGTTGAACTTGTGAAACATCAGGTTTAAGGTTGAACTTGTGAAACATCAGGTTTAAGGTTAAACTTGTGAAACATCAGGTTTAAGGTTGAACTTGTGAAACATCAGGTTTAAGGTTAAACTTGTGAAACATCAGGTTTAAGGTTAAACTTGTGAAACATCAGGTTTAAGGTTGAACTTGTGAAACATCAGGTTTAAGGTTGAACTTGTGAAACATCAGGTTTAAGGTTAAACTTGTGAAACATCAGGTTTAAGGTTGAACTTGTGAAACATCAGGTTTAAGGTTGAACTTGTGAAACATCAGGTTTAAGGTTAAACTTGTGAAACATCAGGTTTAAGGTTGAACTTGTGAAACATCAGGTTTAAGGTTGAACTTGTGAAACATCAGGTTTAAGGTTGAACTTGTGAAACATCAGGTTTAAGGTTGAACTTGTGAAACATCAGGTTTAAGGTTGAACTTGTGAAACATCAGGTTTAAGGTTGAACTTGTGAAACATCAGGTTTAAGGTTGAACTTGTGAAACATCAGGTTTAAGGTTGAACTTGTGAAACATCAGGTTGATTTCCTGTACTATCGATGACCTGACGACGAGGACGTCATGAACACTTTCGATACAGGAAGTCGACACTTTACATCAACGTTCACGTCTCATGTCATAATAATAAAGCTCATATCCATCCATCACACACACAATGAGGAGGGTCTGCTATAAGCCTGCTTCATATCATCTGATTTTAATAAATACTCAGCTTTAAAATAGTCAACATAAATATATATAATATACACATAACTAGTTTAATCACAGCGAGCATGACGACACAGAACTGATCATAGTTCAATAACTCACAATATTTTACATTTTCTCTACAAACTGCAGCTCAAGGGACGACCAGAGAACCACCACGTCTGACTGGTGTTATTAACAGACGTCCAGTCACCGCCAGGTTAAGCTCTCCTGTGTTCATGGTGGAACCAAAGAACCACCACAGTGTCTCAGGTGCGTTCACTGACCTCGGGCACGTAGTTGTCCCTCCTCTCTCGCTCCTCCTCCTGCAGTTTGATGGAGATTCCTCTGACTGGACCTCTCTGGATCCTCTTCATCAGATGTGTCACATACCTGCAGCATCACAGAGACGTGAACATCCACACGGAACAGGAAGTGAGTGCAACCAGAGCTCATGCAGGAAACATCAGGTCTACGGTCTAAAGCTGTGCGAGGGCTTCAGGGTCTGAGAGGAACAGAGGATCCTTCAAACACGGGAAAGGCTCTCAGGTTGATCTTCCTGTACTATCAATGACCTGACGACGAGGACGTCATGAACACTTTCGATACAGGAAGTAGACGGGCGTCATTATATGAACTATTTAAACGCGTTAAACTGACCCGGCGATCTTGTTGCGGAGCTTCTTGCTGGGGATGATGGCGATCTCCTCACAGACCCTCTTGTTGGTGTGGAAGTCGCTCCCCAGTCGGGTGTAGTACTTCTCGATGATGACCCGGGCGGCCTTCTTCACCGTCTTGGTCCTGACTCGTCCCTGAAGGAAGAACACAAAACAATCTATAACAATTTAAATAAAGAAATCTCAAGCGGCCATCTTGGTGTAGATTTCAGAGTCCCAACACATTACGGACAGAGAGACAGACCAGCTATGAAGATCTTTGCTAATGTGAAGTTTAATCTATATTTTTGCAGAAGTCTCGTTCGTCTCCATCTGCAGACATGTGGAGCATTACATATGAATGTGACGTAATATTACCTGAATGGATGAGCCGAACCATCGCGATTCATAAATAACAACACTCAGAGCCGATAAACTACACAACACCTCGGCTGCATGACCACCGAGCAGACCGGAGATAAACCAGTGTTTCACGGTGAGATGCTCGGTAACGGTTGCTAGCCGAAGCTAACTCCAGTTTAGCCTCGTAAGCTAACCGTGGATGATGTAAAACGCTTTAAATGCCCGTGTTTTAACCCACTGAACGACATTATTATTCTGCCGTTCCGGTTCTTTAGAAAGATATACATCTGACTTGAGAACCGCTTCTCATTTAGCGGCTCCGCTCCTTCTCCTAGCGGCAGTTTCTCAGCTACAATACCGCAAACTAATCGCTGTTATTCAAGTCATCTAACGTCAATACTTTGATATTCTGGTGAATTAAACTCTCCGGTGTCCGTGGATTAAATTAGTGTTGAACAAATAGCCTCAGAACGCGAGGATTAGTTTAGATTAGTCAGGTAGGCATGTGAAAAATACCCACCATGTTGGATCGGCCTGGTAAAAGAGACCGATCAGACTTCCGGCGGAAGTTTAAATCCACAGGCGGAAGTTGAGAAGGAAAACAAACTGCAGGTGCTGCGCCCTCTGTCGGCCGGAAGACGGAACTACAACAACTACAATAATTTAGATCAGGGGTGTCAAACATACGGCCCGAACATACGGCCGGATCCGGCCCGCCACGTCATTTTATGTGGCCCGCGAATCCGCCAGCAAAAAAAATAAAAATAAATAAATAAATCTTTTTTTTTTTTTTTTATTAATTTTTTTACAAAAATTAAAAGTTAGATGTGAAAATAAAAATATCCCCATGGTTGAAATTATGAGATGAGCCATTTGCGCCGCCGGTCTCGCCGGGGGCTATTTGTGTTCATTCGCACTGGATGCGCCGGAGAGGGGGCGTGGCTTATCGCCCTGAAAGCCGTTCAACTGTCCGCCATTAACCATGGAAACAATAACCTCTATTTCTGCTAAGTAGGTGTTGAGGAAGTCACAGATATCCCGGGAAACTAAACTAAATATGTTAGGAGTCGTTACATTTACACCGTCTTACATTTACAACCGGCCCCTTGAGGGACCGTGATGCTGATGTGGCCCCAGAGTGAAAATGAGTTTGACACCCCTGATTTAGATCCTTTACTGAAGAAAACATTACAAATATAAAAAAATATATAATATATATATATTTGTACTGAACGTAGTTGCCTCTACAGGAGGCGTCTCCAGGACACATTCTACCTGATGACACACAGACACACAATGTGAGAACAGTACCTGCCACTCTGTTGCTGCTGCTCAACATGTAATAACACTTCTAGTCCTCAGAGTGTAGACATGTCTGCTGCCAGCTGTCTGCTGACTGAAGATCAGTTCCTGTGCTCCATCTGTCTGGATGTGTTCACTGATCCAGTCACCACACCATGTGGACACAACTTCTGTCAAACCTGCATCACTGAACACTGGAACGTTAATGTCCAGACTCAATGTCCCAACTGTAAAGAGGTGTTCAACACCAGACCTGAGCTGCAGGTCAACACTTTCATCTCTGAGATGGCTGCTCAGTTCAGACAGTCAGCTCAACAGAAAGCCAGCAGCAGCAGCTCAGAGCAACAAGCTGCCAAACCAGGAGAAGTTCCCTGTGACGTCTGCACTGGAACCAAACTGAAGGCCCTGAAGTCCTGCCTGGTGTGTCTGGAGTCCTACTGTGAGACTCACCTGGAGCCTCATCTGACAAGATCAGGTCTGAAAAGACATCAGCTGATCGACCCCGTGGAGAACCTGGAAGCCAGGATGTGTACGGAGCACGATAAACTGCTGGAGCTGTTCTGCAAGACCGACCAGATGTGTGTCTGCATGCTCTGCACTGTTTCAGACCACAAGAACCATGATGTTGTTCCTCTGAAGCAGGGATTCCCAAAGTGTGGTGCGCTGCCTCTAGGGGGTGCGCGAGAGGAAAAGTGTAATGGCGGTCTGATGATGTAATAATATTAAATATAAAAAATAAAAAAAAATTAATTTAAAAAGTGGGATTTTTAAATTAAGCACACGACCACTAAATATGCTGAACTGGCTGAAATCAGGGAAACTGTCAGGTGGGACATCAGAAGCGATCAGTAGAGAGAGAGGGACAGAGAGAGAGAGAGAGAGAGAGAGAGAGAGAGAGAGAGAGAGAGAGAGAGAGGGACAGAGAGAGAGAGAGAGAGAGAGAGAGGGACAGAGAGAGGGAGAGAGGGAGAGAGAGAGAGAGGGACAGAGAGAGAGAGAGAGAGAGAGAGGGACAGAGAGAGGGAGAGAGGGAGAGAGAGCGAGAGAGGGAGAGGGAGAGAGAGAGAGAGAGAGAGGGAGGAGAGAGAGAGAGAGAGAGAGAGAGAGAGAGAGGGACAGAGAGAGGGACAGAGAGAGGGAGAGAGAGAGAGAGAGAGAGAGAGGGACAGAGAGAGAGAGACAGAGAGAGAGACAGACAGAGAGAGGGAGAGAGAGAGAGAGAGGGACAGAGAGAGAGAGAGAGAGAGAGAGAGAGAGAGAGAGAGAGAGAGAGAGAGAGAGAGAGAGAGAGAGAGAGAGAGAGAGAGAGAGAGGGACAGAGAGAGGGAGAGAGGGAGAGGGAGAGAGAGGGACAGAGAGAGAGAGAGAGAGAGGGACAGAGAGAGAGAGAGAGAGAGAGAGAGAGAGGGAGAGAGAGAGAGAGAGAGAGAGAGAGAGAGAGAGAGAGAGAGAGAGAGGGACACAGAGAGAGAGAGAGAGAGAGAGAGAGGGACAGAGAGAGGGAGAGAGGGAGAGAGAGAGAGAGGGACAGAGAGAGAGAGGGACAGAGAGAGAGAGAGAGAGAGAGAGAGAGAGGGACAGAGAGAGGGAGAGAGGGAGAGAGAGAGAGAGGGACAGAGAGAGAGAGACAGAGAGAGAGACAGACAGAGAGAGGGAGAGAGAGAGAGAGAGAGAGAGGGACAGAGAGAGGGAGAGAGGGACAGAGAGAGAGAGAGGGACAGAGAGAGAGAGAGAGAGAGAGAGAGAGAGAGAGAGGGACAGAGAGAGAGAGAGGAAGGAGAGGTGCGTTGGGGAGAGACCGGGAGAAGAAATCGAGCCGGAGTCAGAGGAAGATGAGACGGAGGAGACTGAAAAGGAGGAAGGGATAGCGCAGACAAATCGGGAGCACATCGGCCCATCGAGTCGAGGTGAAAAGAGGAGGCTAACAGTCTGAAGCTCTTATTTACGTCGCCACCTGAACACCAAGCAAGCAAGTCAAAAGCCCCTTACATATTTTAAATCGAAATTGGAGGAGTTACAAAACAGCCCAAAACAGCTGAGTCTCATTCATGTGTTGGTCTATAGATGACGCACTGCGGGCTTCATATCTGGTCAGTTACCGCACACAATCACTGAAGACGTGAGCTCACCAGCTGCAGAGAGATGGTGGAATGTATGATTGGGGAGAGAGAAGCAAACAAGTTGGACGTGATCCCGCGTCCAACAACACCGTGTCACCGCATCGATGCTTTGTCCGAAGACATCCTGGCTACATTAGTCGTCATTAATTGTAAATGAAATGATAATCTGCCTCTGAGCCTGTGCGTGTGTGCTCGCATCCTGTTGCTCTTTAAAGTGACGCCTTGTGTAACTGAAAGTTATTGAAACTTGTTGCAGTGTTTCAGGGCGTTTTCACACCTTCAGTTCGTTTGCTTTGTTCTGATTCAGGGATTCATATGATACAATGTTGCAGTTGCCCCTTTGTTGGGTTTGTGTTCACACTGCAACATTTAACAGCGGACTACATCTTGTAAACAAACGCCACACGCGAGCAAACTGTTCTCTCATTGGTCCGATTTTTATGCGGCTATAATAGACTCTGTTGCTTTTTTTTATTATTAAGGGGGGGGGGGGGTGCGCGAACCCGGTCGGGATGTAGAAGGGGGTGCGCGGCCTAAAAAGTTTGGGAACCGCTGCTCTGAAGGAAGGATATGAAGGAAAGAAGGCCGAGCTGGAGGATGAAATTCAGCAGATGATCCAGAAGAGACGACTGAAGCTTCAGGAGATCAAACACTCAGTGGAGATCAGTGAGGAAGCTGCAGACAGAGAGATAGCAGATGGTGTTCAGGTCTTCACCGCTCTGAAGGAGTCTGTTGAGAGAAGCCAGGCCGAGCTCATCGACACCATCAAAGAGAAGCAGAGAAAGACAGAGAAACAGGCTGAAGGCTTCATCAAACAGCTGGAACATGAACTCTCTGAGCTGAAGAAGAGAAGCACTGAGGTGGAGCAGCTCTCTGAAGACCACCTCCACCTCCTCCAGAGCTTCAGGGCCCTGAACACTGCTCCACCCACCAAGAACTGGACAGGAGTCAGAGTCAGTCCACCTTCATATGAAGGGACTGTGGTGAGAGCTGTGAACCAGCTGGAGGAGACGCTCAGTAAACAGATGGAGAAGCTGCTTGAGGTCGAGCTGAAGAGGGTCCAGCAGTCTGCAGTGGATGTGACACTTGATCCTGATACAGCACATCCCAACCTCATCCTGTCTGATGATGGAAAACAAGTTAAATGTGGTGATGTAAAGAAGAATCTCCCAGACAATCCAGAGAGATTTGATGCTGGTCTTATTGTTTTAGCAAAGCAGAGTTTCTCTTCAGGAAGATTTTACTACGAGGTTCAGGTTGAAGGGAAGACTGACTGGGATTTAGGAGTGGCCAGAGAGTCGATCAACAGGAAGGGAGGAATCACACCGACTCCTCAGAAAGGTTACTGGACGATATGGTTGAGGAATGAGAATGAGTACAAAGCTTGTGATGACCCTTCAGTCCGTCTCTCTCTGAAGTCTCGGCCTCAGAAGGTGGGGGTGTTTGTGGACTATGAGGAGGGTCTGGTCTCCTTCTATGACGTTGATGCTGCAGCTCTTATCTACTCCTTTACTGGCTGCTGCTTCACTGAGAAACTCCACCCATACTTTAATCCACATAATAATGGTGGTAAAAACTCTGCTCCTCTGATCATCTCTCCTGTCAATCACACTGAGTAGAACAAACACTTGATGTTCTACAGAGACTCTTTCATTTAATGTAACAAATCTATATTATTGGTGATTTACGGTGTAAACATTATTGATTCTTCACATTCTGATCAATAGGTTCTTTCTATTTGTCTGTAAATGTTGTTCTACTCCAACACACAGACATGAAGCCACTGATTGATATTATCTAATGTCGTCTCATTCATTCTAATAACTGCATAACCTGCCTTCAACACTGCTGAATCATCAGAAACGATGTCCGCAGGAAGCAGAAGACACGTTTGGTTTCTTGGTGTTTCATGCAGGCGTCCTCTCTGCAGACCGTTTCATATCTCAGCAAACCCTCAAGAGAACGCAACGAAGAATCTTTGAACTGCTTCATCTTTTCATTCACATTTAGTCAAGTACTGTATTTAAGTACAATATGAGATACTTTGTGTATTTCCACTTTATGCTACTTTATACTGTACTACACCTCAGAGGTACATATAGTACTTTATACTGTACTACATCTCAGAGGTACATGCTGTACTTTATACTGTATACATCTCAGAGGTACATGTTGTACTTTATACTGTACTACATCTCAGAGGTACATATAGTACTTTATACTGTACTACATCTCAGAGGTACATGCTGTACTTTATACTGTATACATCTCAGAGGTACATATTGTACTTTATACTGTATACATCTCAGAGGTACATGTTGTACTTTATACTGTACTACATCTCAGAGGTACATATAGTACTTTATACTGTACTACATCTCAGAGGTACATGCTGTACTTTATACTGTATACATCTCAGAGGTACATATTGTACTTTATACTGTATACATCTCAGAGGTACATGTTGTACTTTATACTGTACTACATCTCAGAGGTACATATAGTACTTTATACTGTACTACATCTCAGAGGTACATGCTGTACTTTATACTGTATACATCTCAGAGGTACATATTGTACTTTATACTGTATACATCTCAGAGGTACATGTTGTACTTTATACTGTACTACATCTCAGAGGTACATGTTGTACTTTATACTGTATACATCTCAGAGGTACATGCTGTACTTTATACTGTACTACACCTCAGAGGTACATATAGTACTTTATACTGTATACATCTCAGAGGTACATATAGTACTTTATACTGTACTACATCTCAGAGGTACATGTTGTACTTTATACTGTATACATCTCAGAGGTACATGCTGTACTTTATACTGTACTACACCTCAGAGGTACATATAGTACTTTATACTGTATACATCTCAGAGGTACATATAGTACTTTATACTGTACTACATCTCAGAGGTACATGCTGTACTTTATACTGTACTACATCTCAGAGGTACATATTGTACTTTATACTGTATACATCTCAGAGGTACATATAGTACTTTATACTGTACTACATCTCAGAGGTACATATTGTACTTTATACTGTATACATCTCAGAGGTACATGCTGTACTTGATACTGTACTACACCTCAGAGGTACATATAGTACTTTATACTGTACTACATCTCAGAGGTACATATTGTACTTTATACTGTATACATCTCAGAGGTACATGTAGTACTTTATACTGTACTACTCCTCAGGGGTACATATAGTACTTTATACTGTACTACACCTCAAAGGTACATATAGTATTTTATACTGTACTACATCTCAGAGGTACATGTAGTACTTTATACTGTACTACACCTCAGAGGTACATATAGTACTTTATACTGTACTACATCTCAGAGGTACATGCTGTACTTTATACTGTACTACACCTCAGAGGTACATATAGTACTTTATACTGTACTACATCTCAGAGGTACATATTGTACTTTATACTGTATACATCTCAGAGGTACATGTAGTACTTTATACTGTACTACTCCTCAGAGGTACATATCGTACTTTATACTGTACTACACCTCAAAGGTACATATAGTACTTTATACTGTACTACATCTCAGAGGTACATGCTGTACTTTATACTGTACTACACCTCAGAGGTACATGTTGTACTTTATACTGTACTACATCTCAGAGGTACATGCTGTACTTTATACTGTACTACATCTCAGAGGTACATGCTGTACTTTATACTGTACTACACCTCAGAGGTACATATAGTACTTTATACTGTATACATCTCAGAGGTACATATAGTACTTTATACTGTATACATCTCAGAGGTACATGCTGTACTTTATACTGTACTACACCTCAGAGGTACATATAGTACTTTATACTGTATACATCTCAGAGGTACATATTGTACTTTATACTGTATACATCTCAGAGGTACATGTAGTACTTTATACTGTACTACACCTCAGAGGTACATGTAGTACTTTATACTGTATACATCTCAGAGGTACATGTAGTACTTTATACTGTACTACACCTCAGAGGTACATATTGTACTTTATACTGTATACATCTCAGAGGTACATGAAGTACTTTATACTGTACTACACCTCAGAGGTACATGTAGTACTTTATACTGTATACATCTCAGAGGTACATGTAGTACTTTATACTGTACTACACCTCAGAGGTACATATTGTACTTTATACTGTATACATCTCAGAGGTACATGTAGTACTTT
Source organism: Lycodopsis pacificus (assembly GCA_028022725.1). Classification (NCBI taxonomy): domain Eukaryota; kingdom Metazoa; phylum Chordata; class Actinopteri; order Perciformes; family Zoarcidae; genus Lycodopsis; species Lycodopsis pacificus. The sequence goes on from CM051698.1 coordinate 28,132,622, forward strand.
ATACTGTACTACACCTCAGAGGTACATATTGTACTTTATACTGTATACATCTCAGAGGTACATGTAGTACTTTATACTGTACTACATCTCAGAGGTACATGTAGTACTTTATACTGTACTACACCTCAGAGGTACATGTGTTCTGTGTAATAACAGAAGACATGAAGTCATAAACTCTTTCGTTGGTGATGTTGAGCATGAAGAGCTGATGATGAGAGGAGGAGGAGGAAGATGGTGAACAGATGAAGAAGATGTTTGAATCCGACCTGAAGATTCATTTAGTTTACCCACGTCATTTCCGGAGTGAACTTTATTTCCCATGAGCAGCAGGGGCACGTGACGTCACATGTCAACATGGCTGCCGCTGTCTCGAGCGAACATTTCGACAATTTACAGCTTCTTCTGAAGGTATTGATCCTTAATATCAACAAATACATCATAACAAGAGTCTTTATGAACTCCCAGCGCTGCAGCTGAGACTCGATCCAATGCTCTGATTATAGCTGTTCGATTAATATTCATAAATAGTTCAGATTAGTTTAGATTAGCCTGCTAGCATCAGTGTGTTTATACATATAATATATTAAAATAATAATCTTTATGTACAGTCTGTGATTGTACACTGTGGTATTAGTACTCCATGTTGTACACTGTGGTATTAGTACTTCATGTTGTACATTGTGGTATTAGTACTTCATCATGTTGTACACTGTGGTATTAGTACTTCATCATGTTGTACACTGTGGTATTAGTACTCCATGTTGTACACTGTGGTATTAGTACTCCATCATGTTGTACACTGTGGTATTAGTACTCCATGTTGTACACTGTGGTATTAGTACTTCATGTTGTACATTGTGGTATTAGTACTTCATCATGTTGTACACTGTGGTATTAGTACTTCATCATGTTGTACACTGTGGTATTAGTACTCCATGTTGTACACTGTGGTATTAGTACTTCATGTTGTACACTGTGGTATTAGTACTTCGTCATGTTGTACATTGTGGTATTAGTACTCCATGTTGTACACTGTGGTATTAGTACTTCATCATGTTGTACACTGTGGTATTAGTACTTCATGTTGTACACTGTGGTATTAGTACTTCATGTTGTACACTGTGGTATTAGTACTCCATGTTGTACACTGTGGTATTAGTACTTCATGTTGTACACTGTGGTATTAGTACTTCATCATGTTGTACACTGTGGTATTAGTACTCCATGTTGTACACTGTGGTATTAGTACTTCATGTTGTACACTGTGGTATTAGTACTCCGTCATGTTGTACACTGTGGTATTAGTACTTCGTCATGTTGTACACTGTGGTATTAGTACTTCATGTTGTACATTGTGGTATTAGTACTTCATCATGTTGTACACTGTGGTATTAGTACTTCGTCATGTTGTACACTGTGGTATTAGTACTTCATGTTGTACATTGTGGTATTAGTACTTCATCATGTTGTACACTGTGGTATTAGTACTTCATGTTGTACATTGTGGTATTAGTACTTCATCATGTTGTACACTGTGGTATTAGTACTTCATCATGTTGTACACTGTGGTATTAGTACTTCGTCATGTTGTACACTGTGGTATTAGTACTTCGTCATGTTGTACACTGTGGTATTAGTACTCCATGTTGTACACTGTGGTATTAGTACTCCATGTTGTACACTGTGGTATTCGTACTTCATGTTGTACACTGTGGTATTAGTACTTCGTCATGTTGTACATTGTGGTATTAGTACTCCATGTTGTACACTGTGGTATTAGTACTTCATCATGTTGTACACTGTGGTATTAGTACTTCATCATGTTGTACACTGTGGTATTAGTACTTCATGTTGTACACTGTGGTATTAGTACTCCATGTTGTACACTGTGGTATTAGTACTTCATGTTGTACACTGTGGTATTAGTACTTCATCATGTTGTACACTGTGGTATTAGTACTTCATGTTGTACACTGTGGTATTCGTACTTCGTCATGTTGTACATTGTGGTATTAGTACTCCATCATGTTGTACACTGTGGTATTAGTACTTCGTCATGTTGTACACTGTGGTATTAGTACTTCATGTTGTACATTGTGGTATTAGTACTTCATCATGTTGTACACTGTAGTATTAGTACTTCATCATGTTGTACACTGTGGTATTAGTACTTCATCATGTTGTACATTGTGGTATTAGTACTCCGTCATGTTGTACACTGTGGTATTAGTACTTCGTCATGTTGTACACTGTGGTATTAGTACTTCATCATGTTGTACACTGTGGTATTAGTACTCCATCATGTTGTACACTGTGGTATTAGTACTCCATGTTGTACACTGAGGTATTAGTACTCCATGTTGTACACTGAGGTATTAGTACTCCATCATGTTGTACACTGTGGTATTAGTACTCCATGTTGTACAGTGAGGTATTAGTACTCCATCATGTTGTACACTGTGGTATTAGTACTCCATGTTGTACAGTGAGGTATTAGTACTCCATCATGTTGTACACTGTGGTATTAGTACTCCATGTTGTACACTGAGGTATTAGTACTCCATCATGTTGTACACTGTGGTATTAGTACTCCATGTTGTACACTGAGGTATTAGTACTCCATCATGTTGTACACTGTGGTATTAGTACTCCATGTTGTACACTGAGGTATTAGTACTCCATCATGTTGTACACTGTGGTATTAGTACTCCATGTTGTACACTGAGGTATTAGTACTCCATCATGTTGTACACTGTGGTATTAGTACTCCATGTTGTACACTGAGGTATTAGTACTCCATCATGTTGTACACTGTGGTATTAGTACTCCATGTTGTACAGTGAGACCTTGTCTTTGTCTCCTGAGGCTCCGTCTAAAGACGCCGTGAGAGACGTTTGTGTTCAGAGTCACAGGACGACGAGTCAGCGTCTGGTGGAGACGACGGCAGAAACACTCAACGTCACTGCAGCTCAGGCTGCTCAGGTAGCGCACGCGCACACACACACACACGCTCGCGCGCACGCACGCACACGCGCACGCTCGCACACACACACGCTCGCACACGCACACGCGCACGCACGCACACACACACGCACACGCGCACGCACGCACACACACGCTCGCACGCACGCACACACACACACACACACGCTCGCACACGCGCACGCACGCACGCACGCACGCACAGGCA
>CM051698.1:28145811-28168311 GCA_028022725.1 Lycodopsis pacificus
ATTCATCATATAAAATCTCAACATCATAGAGCACAGAGAGACTCTCAAATGTGGAAATTTACTTGAAAATAAACTGTGAATTATCATATTTTTGGCACTTTTGCTTGAAAAATTACTTCAACAAATAATCAATATGATCGAGTAATTGTTTTTGTTTCTTCATTCTTTATTGAACATAAATTAATTCAATAACGACCTCCACACTGGGTACTTAACCCCAATTAATCATATTTGAACTGTTTTATATTGATAACCATGATTTTAATACTAGTACTAAGTACTAACACCACACTGTGAAAATACTCCACTACAAGTAAGTGTTGTACTTGAATGATGACGTTATGATTAATTCAACACGACAACAGTTGTGGATTCATTTCCTTTCGATCGTGTAATTGATTCATTGATTAATTGACTCTAAACAACACATCTGAAAAGATAAAAGTTTGAATTAAATTAAATGAAAACACAAGAATATATTACATTATAAATATAATGCAATATTAATATTCTCTGATTATTTTCACCTGCCAGGTCCAGTCGGGCCGGACACTCTACTTCCTGCCACTCCTCAAGGGGCGGGACCTCACCCTGGCCAATGGAGATGAACCTCTGCGATGACATCACAGCCTGTCGTAGGAGCACCTGGCCGGCGCCCTCGTAGTGCCGCGCCGCCCGAACCAGCAGGTCCGGCCTGTTGTGGGGGGGGGGGGGGTCACATGTCAAACACAGGTCACCATGATGGTAATAACACAGGTGAGCTCAGTGCTCAGCTCACCTGCTCAGCCAATCGGCTCTCTGCGTAGCCAGGGCCTTGACCCCGCCCCTCAGGTCACCTTCCTCCAACAGGAAGTAGGCGGCGCTCCAGGCCTCGTTAGCGGCCGGCCCGCTCCTCAGGCCCCCCCTCCCCCCCGCCATGCACACCAACACGTCAGCGATGCAGGAGAGGCAGCGGGAGGCCACGCCCAGCTCCGCCCCTGACTCCGCCCCCTGCTTCCCGCTACCTGCTGCAACTGAAGAAAAACAAATAAATATAAAATAAAAGTTATTTTTGTTATTGTCTACAATTTTTTATTATCTTTGACGGAAGTCCAACTATTTTCTATATTATTCATTTAATTGTGTATTTCGTAAAGCCCTATCTTTTTATTATTGGTTTTATCTAATATAATAACAATGATAATAATAAATAATAAAAAAAGAATAATATCTTTAATTACAAAAATATATTACAAAAAAGTGCTTTTTAAACAAACTGTGTTATTATTATTGTTATTATTATCATTATTATTGTTATCATTATTATTGTTATTATTATTATTGTTGTTATTATTATTGTTATCATTATTATCCTTATTATTGTTATCATTATTATAGTTATTATTATTATCCTTATTATTGTTATCATTATTATTGTTATTATTATCATTATTATTATCATTGTTATCATTATTATTGTCATTATTATTATCCTTATTATTGTTATCATTGTTATTATTATCATTATTATTTTTATTGTTATCATTATTATTGTCATTATTATCATTGTTATTATTGTTATCATTATTATTATTATTGTCATCATTATTTTTATTGTTATCATTATTATTGTCATTATTATCATTGTTATTATTGTTATCATTATTATTATTATTGTCATCATTATTATTATTGTTATCATTATTGTTATTATTATCATTATCATTATTATCATTATTATTGTTATCATTATTATTATTGTTATTATTATTATCATTATCATTATCATCATTATTATTATTATTATGACTCACTGCTGTCCAGTGTCTCCAGCAGCGCCCCCTGCTGGCCTCCCAGCACCGCGGCCCTGAAGCAAGGCAGCAGACAGACGTCGGTGTGACTCCTCAGAGCGTCCGTCACTCTCCTCCTCCCAGCCAGGAACAGTAACTCCTCCCTCCACTGTAGCTCCGCCTCCTGGCAGGTGAGCGACATCACCTCCTTCAGAGAGAGCCTCCACGCCTCCCTCCACCTCCTCAGACAGCCGACTCCTCCTAGCAGCCAGCCGACTCCTCCATCCAGACCAACAGCACCTCCTCGGGGGAGGAGGACCGGGAAGAGACGAGCCTCCAGGAGGGAGCGTCCTTCTCCTCTCACCCACAACTCCTCCGGCCTGAGAGGAGGAGGAGAGGAAAGGAAAAGAAGAGGAGAGATGAGGAAAAGGGGAGAGACAAGAGGAAACAGGACAGGGGAGTAAAGAGAGGATGAGAGGAGAGGACAAAATGAGAGGAGGAGAGATGAGCAAAGAGGAGTAAAGAGGGGAGTAATGAGGGGAGGAGATAGATGAGACAGGAGGAGAGGAGAGGAGGAGGGAAGAGAGAAGAAACAGGACAGAGGAGTAAAAAGGGGAGGAGAGGAGAGAGGAGAGAGAAGAAAGAGGAGAGGAGAAAGATAAGAGAGGAGGAGTACGAGAGAGGAGTAGAGGTGAAGAGAGGAGAGTTCTGGTTCATAGAGGAGAATACAAAATCTATTTCAAACAGGAAGTGAGACACGAAGTAATGTTTCAGATCCTACTGGATTCCTGTTCTGCTGAAGAAGAGACTCCATCTCTGGTTCAGGAAGGAGGCGCTGCTGGCATCAGAGGAGAGCTGAGGAGGAGGAGGAGGAGGAGGAGGACAGACAGGTGACGACATGATGATCAATGATTTTACGTCTTTTGATTTTATACTTTTGAGCTTGTGGGTTGTGAATTCATTTTAAATGTTTATGTCAGAATCATGTTTATTTTTGGTCAAGTAGTTTTAAACAAACTATGTTTTTATGAATAATGATAATCATGAAGAGAGCCATCAGAAGATGTTCCTCTGTAGAGCAGCATTCACTAAATATATAAAATAACCCTTTACATGTTGTACTTTGTGTCTTCATCAAAGTTATTTCTGAAATATTTATAACATATGAACGTTCAATATATGTGATTTAAAATGTAGAGCTGAACTATTTCATAATAAACAATAATCATATATTCGCTTCCTTTTTATCTCTGAACTTTCTCCCTTACTTGTTTTTGTAACTTCTGTTGATAAATAAAGTTAAATGAATAAATGATGAAGTCAAACATGAGTTAAATATGAGAGTCAAAGTTCATTCTTATACAGAAGCTTCATGAAGAAGCGTGTGAAAGCTCCAGAGATGTGTTCAGGGACCCTTTGAGAGTTCGTACCTCCAGGTCGTCCTGCGCTCCCGTCACCGTGTAGACGCTCAGCTTCAGCCGTCCCACCTCTATCCGGTGTCCCTGGATGATGATGTCATCGGCCAGCTCCAGCAGCCCGACACACTGTGATGTCATCAGCTGGAGACCCGACAGTAAACAACCCGAAGGGACCTCCAGAGGACCCTGGTGGAGAGGTCACAACAGTCACAGGTCTGTGAACCAGGTGTACCCGTCTCTCTGTAAACCAGGTGTACCCGTCTCTCTGTAAACCAGGTGTGTCACAGGATGGAACCCTAACAGACTGAGCAGCAGCGGTGAAACTCCTCCTGACCTGCAGGTGGCAGTGTTGCACCACGGCGCCCGTCCTCACGGTAACGTCTCCCTCCAGGACGCTGTTGATGACTCGACCTCCGTCGTCCACCGAGCTCTCGCTCTGAAAAACGTGGAAACAGCGGTGAGGACCGAGGACGTGACGGGAGACCGACTCTAAAAGGACCAGGAAACAGGAAGTGTCACCTGGATGTGAGACAGGGTGTTTCTGTTCGTCCAATCACAGCACAGTCGCTCCACATGATGCTTCCCAGACAGAGTCAGGTAGTCATAGCGACCGTCGGGGACATACGCTGTGAGGACGGGAGAAGAGTTTAGCACATCACGTAGAAGACAGTCCACTGTCTTCATCTGTCCCCGATGAAGACAGCGGACAGCCGACCAGTCTACATACATACCTCGACACCACCGTTTATTATTTGATGTATTTTATATTAATATTATTAATAATCTGTAAGTGATCAGATAAATGTAGTGTTCAACATTTCATTTTGAACCACACGTGTGTTAAATTAAAGACAGACAGGTTAAAAGAAAGACAGACAGGTACAGAGACAGACAGGTATAGAGAGAGACAGACCGGTATATCTCACACTCACACACACACACACACACACACACACACACACACCCAGACTGACGGTCTCTCCTCTCAGGACCCTCCACAGCTCCGTCCGGCTCCTCCTCACCGTCGCCCCCTCTGGTCCAACAGGTGAACTGCAGCCGGCTCTGTCCTCAGTCACAAACTGGTCCTGGGTCAGATCTGAGCAGAGACACTTCAACAGGTCCAGGAACAGAGACACCTGATGAAGACCAGAGATCTGTGGTTATTAACAGTATTATTATATATATTATACGATATAATATTATAGACACCTGATGAAGACCAGAGATCTGTGGTTATTAATAGTATTATTATATATTATACTATATAATATTATATGATAGACACCTGATGAAGACCAGAGAGGACAACTCCTAAAACACCTGTATTATTATTATATATTATATTATTATTGAGCAGGTTATCAATTTATTGATAACTCACTGTTAAGGTGTGGGGTGTTTCACGGACCCAAATGCAGACTCAGACAGCAAAGTTCTATTTCAAAACCACGGTTCGTTTATTTCTCTCAGTCACGGGAAAAAACAGGAAATGGACAAAGTCAATAGGAGGCGTCTCCATGCCCCCGCCCGGTTCCAAGCCGGAGAGGGGCTAATCCTGTGGAGCAGCAGACGAAGCCGACAGGCAAGCTGTCAAACGTCACTACGGAGGCGCGTCCTCGCGCTCCGCTCGAATCCTTAGCCGGGAAGTGGCTGGTCCGCGTCCGCGGCTGGCAGGCAGGCTGGATCGTCTGTGTGACACCCGAGGCTCGACAGAGGAACGCCAAGACCAAACAGTTGATCTCCGAGGAATGAACTGGAAGGCTTCTTCGTACAGGTGAAAACCCGAGGCTCGACACTGTACGGCATGCAGGTTGAAGAAACGAGAGATAACGTTAGTAGCGGGTCTTTAGAGAGTGAACAGCGGGACTACTCACAGGTCGGAATACCAGGTAGGTAAACGGACGGACTGACAACTGGGATGAGAGTGACAGGGGTATTTATGTCAGCTGGAAGCGATCACCGGAGATGAGGCACAGCTGTGCCTACGGAGAGAGGCGCGCAGTGGGCGGGACTCCTAGGAGGACACTCCTGAGGGAAATCCAGCAGAGGTTAGACACAAATCCTCACAGTACCCCCCCCCCTCAACGGGAGCCTCCTGGTGAACCGCCAGGCTTATCGGGGTGCAGGCGATGGTATGTGCGGATTAGCTCTGGATCCATAATCCGGGCGCGAGGAACCCAGCATCGTTCCTCCACACCATACCCCACCCAATCCACGAGGTATTGGTAACCCCTACCCCGTCGGCGGACATCCAGGAGACGGTTGACCGTGTAAACCGGACCGCCCTCGATGAGTCGGGGGGGTGGAGGGGGTTCGGCCGGAGGGTTCAGAGGACTGGAGTGAATGGGCTTGAGCAGAGACACATGGAAAACAGGGTGGATCCTCATGGATTGCGGGAGCTTGAGCTTGACCGTGACGATAACGGAGACAATGGGGAACGGGCCAATGAATCTGGGAGAGAGTTTCCTGGATTCCGTGCGTAGGGGTATGTCCTTGGTGGAAAGCCAGAGCTGTTGGCCGGGAAGATAGGTGGGGGCGGGTGTGCGGCGGCGATCAGCCAGACGCTTGTTCTGTTCGGAAGAACGAAGTAGGGCGACCAGAGTCTCTCTCCAGACTCTTCTGCATCGGCGCTGGTTGATCTGGACAGAAGGGACTGAGATCTCGACCTCTTGGCTGGGTAGAAGGGGAGGTTGGTAGCCAATGGAGGCTTCGAAGGGGGAGAGACCTGTTGCCGTGGAGGTATGGCTGTTGTGTGCATACTCTATCCAGGCCAAGTGACGACTCCAGAAAGACGGATTGGCCGCCGCTACACATCGGAGCATGGCTTCTAGCTCCTGGTTCAGCCTCTCGGTCTGCCCATTGGTCTGGGGGTGAAAGCCGGAGGAGAGGCTAGCCGTGGCACCGAGGCTGCGGCAGAACGCCTTCCAAACCTGGGAGGAGAACTGAGGACCCCGATCAGACACAATATCCATAGGGATGCCGTGGAGTCTAAAGACATGTTGGACTAACAAGTCTGCGGTCTCGCGGGCCGACGGGAGCTTGGGAAGGGGAATAAAGTGAGTCGCCTTGGAAAACCGGTCCACGATGGTCAGGATGACCGTGTTGCTCTCGGAGGGGGGAAATCCGGTTACAAAGTCCAATGCCATATGCGACCAAGGCCTGTGGGGAACCGGCAGAGGTCGTAATAGTCCGACAGGGGGTCTGTGCGAGGCCTTGTTGCGCGCACAGGTGGTACAGGCCAAGACGTAAGCTCGGGTGTCATTGTCCAAAGATGGCCACCAGAAGGAGTGCCGGAGCCAGTTGATCGTACGTCTTATCCCAGGGTGGCCGGAGAGACGGGAGTCATGAGCCCATTGTAGGACCCGGGAACGGACGGAAAGGGGAACGAACAGACGCCCTGGAGGGCTACCTCCTGGGTCTGGCTGGGTCTGCTGAGCCTCCCGCACTGCAGACTCTATCGCCCAGGTGAGGACCCCTAGGACACAGGCGGGTGGAACAATCGTGTCTAGTGCTGGGTTATCCTCGTCTGGGGAAAACTGACGAGAGAGGGCGTCGGCTTGATGTTCTTACTCCCTGGGCGGTAGGTGATGGTGAAGTGGAAACGGGCAAAGAACAGAGCCCAGCGGGCTTGGCGGGAGTTCAGTCGCCGGGCAGAATGGATGTATTCCAGATTTCGGTGGTCGGTCCATACAATGAACGGGTGGACTGACCCCTCCAACCAATGTCTCCATTCCTCCAGAGCCAGCTTGACGGCCAGTAACTCCCGGTTGCCCACATCATAGTTCCGCTCGGCCGGGGACAGGCGGCGAGAGAAAAAAGCACACGGGCGGAGCTTAGAGTCAGTGGTTGAGCGCTGAGACAATACCGCTCCTACTCCGGTGTCGGAGGCGTCCACCTCGACCACGAACTGGCGGCTCTCATCTGGCTGCACTAGGATGGGGGCTGAGGTGAATCGTTCCTTGAGGATGTTAAACGCTCTGTTGGCCTCGGGGGACCAGGAAAAATCCACCTTAGAGGAGGTGAGTCTGGTTAGGGGTGACGCCGTCTGACTGTAGTTCCGAATGAACCGGCGGTAGAAGTTTGCAAACCCAAGGAACTGTTGGAGCTTCTTCCGGTTAGAGGGAACCGGCCACTCGGTGACCGCCCTCACCTTCTCCGGGTCTTTGCGAATCTGACCCTCCTCAATGATGAAACCCAGAAACTGTACGGAGGTGACATGGAATTCACACTTCTCGGCCTTGATGAAGAGTTGGTTCTCCAGTAAGCGCTGAAGGACCTGACGGACATGGTGGCAATGTTCTTGTAGGTTCGAGGAGTAAATCAGAATGTCGTCGATGTAGACAAACACAAACCGGTTGAGAAAATCCCTGAGCACGTCATTCACCAAAGCCTGGAAAACGGCTGGTGCATTTGTAAGTCCGAATGGCATGACCAGGTACTCTAAATGTCCCAGGGTAGTGTTGAAAGCGGTCTTCCACTCGCCCCCCTCCCGTATCCGAACCAAGTGGTAGGCATTGCGGAGGTCTAGCTTGGTGAAAATCATGGCTCCAGGTAGGGACTCAAAAGCCGAGTCGAGTAGGGGTAGAGGATACTTGTTCCGGGTGGTGATCTGGTTTAACCCTCGGTAGTCGATGCAAGGACGGAGACTCTTGTCCTTCTTGGCCACGAAGAAAAACCCCGCTCCCACCGGGGAGGATGATGTGCGGATAATTCCAGCAGCGAGGGAGTCTGTGATGTAGGTCTCCATTGCCTCGCGTTCCGGTCGGGAAAGGTTGTATAGTCGGCTGGAGGGCAGGGTGTCGCCGGGGAATAGTTCAATGGCGCAATCGTAGGGTCGGTGGGGTGGCAGGGAAAGGGCTTGTGCCTTGTTGAATGCCTCGCCGAGATCTGCATACTCCACGGGGACCGAGGTGAGATCACTTCCAGTTGTAGGGGTGTGGAGAGAAGAGGTCTGCCGGGGAATGGCGGACTTGAGGCACCTCGAAAGACATCTAGGGCTCCACCCGATGATTCTGTCTCCTGCCCAGTCTATCTGTGGGTTGTGGTCCCGGAGCCAAGGATGGCCCAGAACCAGAGGTGTCAGGGGCGTAGAGAAGATGTAAAAACGGATCTTGTGTTGATGGTTTCCTGATACAAGCAGGGTAACAGGGCACGTCCGGTGCGTGACATTGGTCAAACGACTTCCATCCAGGGCTGTCGTCTGAAGAGGGCATTCCAACTCCTCCAAGGGAATCCCATGAGCGAAGGCCAAGGAGGAGTCCAAGAAACTCTGTTCTGCTCCAGAGTCAATGAGGGCCAAGACTGGTACAGCACCGGACGGCAGGCATAACTTAGCTGGTAGTGTGAGACGGGATTTGGAACGGGGAAGTCGGTTGGAGTCGCTCGCCAGTCCTCCCACTCCTACTGGCGAGCCCTCTCTTTTGGTCGCACCGGACAGACAGGGATGCGGTGACCCGGCTCGCCGCAGTAGAGGCAGGCTCCTGAACGGATTCGTCGCTCCCCCTCTCCCTGAGACAGATGGAACCGTCCCACCTGCATGAGTTCCTCCCGATCCTCGGGAGAAGGTGCCGGAGCAGGCGAGTGCTGGTGGCCTGGGCTGCGGTGGCGAGGGGGAGCTGGGACCCAGTGACCGGAAGTAGTTACTGGCTGACGAACCGGAGCTGGGAACCCGTTCTTACGTGCTCTCCGACGTTCCTGCATCCGAGTATCCAGTCGGATGGTGAGAGTGATCAGGTCCTCCAGCGTCCTCGCCTCCTCCAGAACAGCAAGCCTGTCCTTTAATTCCTCCGACAGGCTGCTGAGAAAAACCCCCTGTAGCGCCCTCTCCTCCCAACCGGACTCAGCGGCCAGGATGCGAAAGTCGATGGAATGTTCAGCGGCGCTAGCAGAGCCCTGACGGAGGCGGAGGAGGTTCTGAACAGCGTCCTGAGAGTATGTAGGGTGGTCGAAAGCTCTCCGAAAGGCCTCCAGGTACGGACCAAAATCAACTGTATCCAATGGGTTCTGGGTGAACCAGGCCTGGGCCCAGTCGAGAGCACGGCCATGTAACAACCCGGTCAGATAGGCAATCCTCGAGCTGTCCGATGCAAACGTGCGGGGCCGCTGGTTAAATACAAACGTCGTCTGGAGCAGGAAACCTCTACATGCCCTCATGTCTCCGTGGAAAGGTTCAGGAGATGGACCAGATGACTCACGGACCAGTTGCACGTCCCCCGCCGTAGAATCCAGGGGGGAGGGACGAGGCTGTGCGAGTCCCTGCACCCTGCTGCCGATCTCAACCACCTGAGCTCCGATGGCTTGCTGGGATCCCCGCATATCATGGAGCAGCTGGTGTTGCTGTCCCAGAAGAACTCCTTGGTTTGTGATCGCCACCTGCAGGGGATCTGCAGGTGGAGATCCTGCTGCGGCTGCTGCTGGGTCCATTGTTAAGGTCAGTCCGTTCTGTTAAGGTGTGGGGTGTTTCACGGACCCAAATGCAGACTCAGACAGCAAAGTTCTATTTCAAAACCACGGTTCGTTTATTTCTCTCAGTCACGGGAAAAAACAGGAAATGGACAAAGTCAATAGGAGGCGTCTCCACGCCCCCGCCCGGTTCCAAGCCGGAGAGGGGCTAATCCTGTGGAGCAGCAGACGAAGCCGACAGGCAAGCTGTCAAACGTCACTACGGAGGCGCGTCCTCGCGCTCCGCTCGAATCCTTAGCCGGGAAGTGGCTGGTCCGCGTCCGCGACTGGCAGGGAGGCTGGATCGTCTGTGTGACACCCGAGGCTCGACACAGGAACGCCAAGACCAAACAGTTGATCTCCGAGGAACGAACTGGAAGGCTTCTTCGTACAGGTGAAAACCCGAGGCTCGACACTGTACGGCATGCAGGTTGAAGAAACGAGAGATAACGTTAGTAGCGGGTCTTTAGAGAGTGAACAGCGGGACTACTCACAGGTCGGAATACCAGGTAGGTAAACGGACGGACTGACAACTGGGATGAGAGTGACAGGGGTATTTATGTCAGCTGGAAGCGATCACCGGAGATGAGGCACAGCTGTGCCTACGGAGAGAGGCGCGCAGTGGGCGGGACTCCTAGGAGGACACGACTGAAGGAAATCCAACAGAGGTTAGACACAAATCCTCACACTCACTGACATATTCATACATGTGTATGCTTTTATTTTAAACATTGAAAATAGTATTAAATGTTATTCTATGTCATTTAAATTGTATTGTTTCATTTATATGTATGTATGTGTAGTTTAAACGATTACAATCTTTAATCTTGATTGATCTCATTGTTATGCACAAAGTTCAATAGTGAATTATAAAGTAGTGTATTGAGCACTTGTATTTTAAAGTGCTGCTCTATGAACAAACAAGGTCAATAACAAAGGTCAATAACATTGTGTGTAAACACTTTAAACACATCAGGTTGTTGTTAGCAGCAGTGTTCCCTTCACACAGCAGCAGTTATAACGATTCTGATCAGAGATATTCAGGTGTTCACAACTTTATCTTCATGTGTAAGAGATGATATTTAAATATACATCTTGAGAACTGCAAACATATCTACGTCATGTTTTTATGTTAGATTCTCAGTAGTGATACTAAATGATGCTTATTATACATATTGTAACCAAGTGGAACTGATGGGGTGTAACTATTGGGTCCGCCGGACCGGTAATGAGGTGCACGGTCCTGATTAGGTGAAAAGAGGCACCTGCTGGCAACTCGCGTCCTCTGTCTTTCTCTCCGCCGTCACGAGCGGCTGTGCTGAATCTGCTCTCTGTCTCCGCCGCCACAAGCGGGGGGGGGGGGCGAGTCCACCTGCTTTCTCTCCCACAACAAGCGGAGACGTATCATGAGGCTGCATACGTTGCGTCAGTAGCGCAGTGTCTGAGAGGCGTCAGTTACGGAGGGGACAGCGTGTGTTTGGGGGGTGGCTGTTTCAGGTATATATAATTTTATGTATTTCAGGTGCTGGGGAAATTCAGTATAATTAAGGAATATGTAATGGTGTATTTGTGTTATTTTAGAGCTTCCTGAGCAGTGCACCCAATGGTAGCTGGGGGGGAATCCAAGTGGGGGTGGCTAGGTTGCTGAACAGGTGGGTGGAAGTATAATCTTTTGGGTTTGTTTTCTGGTTATTGGCAGTTATTGGTGATTACTTATGTTTTTGTTTTCATTTCTTTTCCAGTTAGTGGGACGCTGCCTTGGTCTTTTGTTTTGTTTATTTGGCTTTAAATTGTTTGTGATGCCCATCTTATCGCATGGTCTGTGAACTCCTCCTGCCTGCTAAACCAGCTGTCACTGGTTACTCCACATAGTTTTGTACTAATAAAGCATTTATATTTTTATAACACTGCTTCTTGTGTGTATGTGCCTTTACGGTGTTGTGAACCGGGTCTCTGTGGTAACTGGGTGCTACAGTTTGGCGCTGTGAGTAGGGTACAATTAGGCAGTGACAGTTTGGTTGGGCCTAGTGCTGGAGGAGCAGGACTGGTGCGAAGGCAAACGATTTTAGACCAAGGCAGTGGGTCTCACGAAGGCTACACAGCTACAAGAGCCGGGGTCGTCAGCTGGTGAGGACGGTGCGAACGGTGAAGATGGAAGAACTTCAAGAGCAGCTACAGGCCCTGAAAGAGACGGTGGTGGCAGACAAGGCAGCTATGGCGGCCTTAAAAGACATTAATGACTCCTTGAATGTACAGTTGCAACAACATGGGTCTCCCGTTACATCCAGCGCCCAGTCTTCCCCACAACCGGAGGAAACATCAGGGGTACTGGGGGATGGTGCTGCTGGTCCGAGGGGTAGAGAGCGTGTCATTTATGTACCCAAGGAAAAAAAGTGTCCGGTTTTCAATGAAGGGTCCTGTGCTGAGTTTTACGAGTGGTTGGATGAGATAAATGCAGTTTTGGGTTATCGTCATTTTGAGGATACTGAGAAGGCTATGTACATTTATGACCATTTGGGTGGGGAAGCCAGACAGGTGGTACGTTATCGGTCTCAGCGCGAGAGGAGAGACCCTAGGCGCATTCTGGAGATCCTGAAGGAAGTATATGGGCAGCCTGATTCCCTGACCAGATTGCAAAAACAATTTTTTGACCGGAGGCAGCGAGAAAGGGAATCAGTCAGGGAGTATTCGCACGGGCTGGTGGCTATTATTGATGATATTAATCATTGTGACATCAAGCAGGCCTGGTGTAGTGACTTTGCTTTACGTGACCAATTTGCAGAGAACGTTCGGGATCTAGCGCTCCGTAGAGAGCTAAAGAAGGTGATTCAGCAGAATAATAAAATCACTTTCTTTGGGTTACGTGAGGAGGCGTTGAGGTGGGAAGATGGAGAGCCAGCGGGTGGTCAGAGTCGGCCGGTGACAAACTCATGTGAGATGGGAGCTGTTTAGTCCAATACGATTGTTGCGGCTGCCCTCCCCGAGCCTGACCCACTGCTGGTGGAAATTCTGCAAACTTTAAAGCGGCAGCAGGTTCAGGTTGAGAGCACGCTTAAGAAACAGCAGGCTCAGATTTTTGATTTGGCACAGAAAGTGTCTGATTTGTCCGGTCTAGGGATTAGCCGGCAGGGGGTACGTGGGGATCAGCCGAGGTTTGACGCTGATGGTCAGCCTATTTGTTTTAAATGTCGGGTTGCGGGTCACATGGCGCGACAGTGTGGGGTACGGGCACCAAACAGAGGGGCAGCTCCGGTGTTGCGCCATGAGGTCTCCCGTGACAGGTTTGCCCAGGTAGCTGAGCAGCAGGGAAACTCTCCCCCCCTGTGGTAATGAGTCCAGCTACAGGGGAGGTTCAGTCAGGCTCACACTTTGAAGTTCCAAAGCAGGAATATGAATGTTTGGTCGGCAAATGTCCAACTGTGGAAATTTTGTTGGGTGATGTGAAGGTTAAATGCCTCCTAGACACTGGGTCTAACGTGTCAACTATTACCGAGACATTTTTTGAGCAGCATTTTAGGCCAACTCTTAAAACCTGTGAGTGGCTTTCCCTGTCGTCTGCAAATGGGTTGGGCATTCCTTACCTGGGGTATTTCGAGAGGGATGTCTGTGCCTTGGGCAAGGTTGCAAGTGGGAGGGGCATTCTGGTTGTTCGGGACCCTACGGACACCGCGACATTCCATCGGAAAATAACTGTTCCTTGCATATTGGGCATGAACGTAATCAAGCGGTTTTATGAAATGGAGCAGTTGGCTTCAGATGTTGAGCAGGATTCGGCGTCTGATTCGGATGAAGTGTGGGGTTTGGCATTCTCGGTTTGCCAGCAGGAGCAGGCTGTTTCACCTATAGGCTTTGGCTATTCCACCGTACCTTTCTGTGTTCCGGCTGGATCCATGTGTTTTGTACCCGTGTCAGTTCCACCTGGGCAGACTTTGTTAGGCTCATTTGTGTGTGTGGAGTCATTGGGGGCGGGGGAGGGGAGCCTCCCGGGGGAGTTACTCGTTTCCAATGCAGTGGTTCCAGTGGCGAATGGACAGGTTGCGGTGCCGGTCGTGAATGTAGGACATGTGGATGCGAACATTGCATCTCAGACCTGCCTTTGCTCAATACATTCAGTGGAAGTGGCGTCAGGTGGTACTGCCCCTGTAGCATTTGAACGAGTAGGGCCGCAGGAAGAGAGTCTTTTTGTGCGAACAGACTGGTGGGGTAGCGGAGCGGCAGCAGCTGCCCCCGGAGGTAGCCGCACAGGAATTTCCAGGGCTGACTGTTGAACAGGTACGGAAAGTGAGGCAGCTCCTGAGTAAACATTCTGGGGTCTTCGCAAAGTCAGACATGGATTTGGGATTTACAAACGTGATAGAGCATGAGATTCCAGTCCTGGATGAAGCCCCGGTTAGGCAGCGCTACCGGCGTATACCCCCAAGTCAGTATGAGGAAGTCAAAACGCATATAGCACAGCTATTGCAGCAGGGCATTATCAGGGAAAGCAGTAATCCCTACTCCTCCCCCTTGGTGATAGTGAGGAAGAAGGATGGGTCGCTAAGGCTCTGTGTGGATTACAGGCAGCTTAATGCGAGAACACGGCGAGATGCATTCCCTCTCCCACGTATCGAAGAGTCCTTGGATGCTTTGAGTGGGGCAAGGTGGTTTACCACCCTGGACCTGGCGAGTGGTTACCATCAAGTGGGAATGGCTGAGAAAGATTGCAGTAAGACTGCATTCTGCACTCCTTTTGGCTTGTATGAATTTACACGGATGCCGTTTGGGCTCTGTAATGCGCCAGGTACCTCTCAGCGGTTGATGGAACGAATTTTGGGGGATCAGAGGTTCCAGTCGCTCCTCCTGTATCCGGATGACATTATGGTGTTTTCGTCTACCATTGAGCAGCACCTTGAGCGCCTGGATTTGGTGTTGTCCCGGCTGGGGCAGTTTAATCTCAAGGTCCAGTTGAGTAAGTGCTCATTCTTTCAGTCCGAAGTTGTTTACCTGGGACATGTCATTTCAGCTACTGGAGTGGCTACTGATCCGGAGAAGATTCGGGCGGTTGCAGAGTGGCGTCGACCGCAGAGTGTGGCGGAGTTGAAATCATTCCTGGGTTTTGCTAGTTTCTACAGGAGGTTTGTGAGAAACTTTGCGAAATTGGCAGTCCCCCTCCACGCTCTGTCCACACTGCTGTCAGCTAAAGGGGGGAGGAAAGCCTCTTCGCTCCCCGGGTTTGGCCAGTTGTGGGATGCAACCTGTGAACATGCTTTTGAAACATTAAAACAAAAGTTAATTTCCGCTCCCGTGTTGGGGTATGCAGATTTTAGCAAGCCATTCTTCCTGGAGATTGACGCTAGCCATCAAGGGTTGGGGGCTGTTTTGATGCAAGAGGGGGAGGGACAGAGACGGCCGGTTGCATACGCAAGTAGGGGCCTCCGGTCGTCGGAGCGGAATATGGAGAACTATAGAGCCATGAAACTGGAGCTGTTGGGGTTGAAATGGGCTGTTACGGATAAATTTAAGGATTATCTGATTGGGACCAAGTTTACAGTGTTTACTGATAACAATCCGCTAAGCCATTTGAACACCGCAAAGCTTGGAGCGGTAGAACAGAGATGGGTGTCTGAACTTGCTCAGTTTGACTTTCAGTTGGTGTATCGGCCAGGTAGCCAGAATGCGGGGGCGGATGCTCTCTCTAGGCAGTATGTAGAGCAGAAGGGGACAGAGGGGGGAGGAGTGGCACAAAGTTTTCAGGACACACGTAGTGTTCTGTCCAAACCCCATCGAACGGCTGTGTGTCAGGAAACCAGTGCCAGCCCCCAGCAAGCTTCTATGTCTAGCTTTCCCTCATTTGACATGTCGGCCTTGGCTCGTCTGCAGCAGGTAGATTCCGTAATATCATCTTTTCGAACATACTGGGTGAGGGGTGTGAAACCTGGTAGGGACGAGAGGTTGCAGGAATGTGACAAAACAATTGGACTTCTGAGACAATGGGGAAGGATTGTGGAGCTGGGGGGTGTGCTGTACCGGACGCTGTGTGATCAGAAGGAGGGAGAGATTAAGCAGCTTTTGTTGCCAGCAGTATTGCACCGAGAGGTGCTTGCTCGCATGCACACTGACCATGGGCACCAAGGAGTGGAAAGAACGTTCAAGTTGGTTCGAAGTCGGTGCTATTGGCCGGGAATGTTTGCAGACATTGAGGCTTTTTGTAAGACTTGTGAACGTTGTATTGTTGCTAAAGCACCACAGCCAAGGGTGGTTGCAGCGTTGGGGAGTTTGTTGGCTTTTAGGCCGCTGGAAGTAGTTGCAATGGACTTCACCGTGCTGGAACCGTCGTCCGATGGACGAGAGAATGTCTTAGTTTTTACCGATGTGTTCTCCAAGTTTACGGTTGCGGTACCAACCAAAGACCAGCGTGCCATAACGGTCGCAAAGACACTGGTGAAATATTGGATTCAGCCCTATGGGGTCCCTTCAAGGTTGCACTCTGACCAGGGGAAATGCTTTGAGGCTGGGGTTGTCCAGTGTCTCTGTGGGTTGTATGGAATGAAAAAAAGTTGCACAACCCCCTATCATGCCCAGGGGAACGGACAGTGTGAGCGTTTTAATAGCATGATCTGTTGCGTACCCTGCGCCCGGAGCAGAAAAGGAGGTGGGTTGAGTACCTTCCGGAGCTGCTGTATGCTTATAACACCACTGAACATCAAAGTACTGGCTATTCGCCGTATTTTCTCATGTTCGGGAGGGCTCCAGTGGTTCCGCTGGATGTCTGGCTGGGACAGGATAGGGAGGATTTTGACGGTAATAGGCACGAGTGGGTTGAGGAACATCAGAGGAGGTTGGGCGGTGCCTACACTCGGGCTAGAAAGAACATGGAGCAGGCAGCGGAAGCTCGTAAAAGGTATGTAGGTGACCATCCTTTACATCCAGGCCAATTGGTGTATGTTTGGAATCGTCAGTTTTCGGGTAGGCATAAGATTCAGGATGTGTGGCTTCCCACCCCTCACCGAGTCATAGCTCAGCTGGGTGGTGACCTGCCTGTGTATTCTGTGGTCCCGATTGATTTCTCGAAACCCCAACGCAATCTACATCGACAGGAGCTGCGTGTTTGTGGGCCAGGCGTACAGATGGCAGAGCAGGAACTGGGGGACCGGGGAGTGGCGGGGTCCTCACTTCCTGATGTGGAGTCCGATTCGGACGACTCTCTGCTTGCGATGGTCTGGGCCGATGGGCCTGGGGCGCAGGGGAGCATTGGGAGGAAAAAAAAGGAAAGGGAGCGGGAGGTTGGCTTAGAAGGGCTGTCTCCCCCCCGTCCAACGGGGGCTACCCCCTCTGTGGGCGAGGGGGAACGGAGTGCAGGCGAGAGTACACATGTCCTGCATTCACCACGGACACTGCCATTACCTGTGCCTTCGCCATCACCTCCACTTCGGAGGTCCAAGCGTGCTACTGCGGGGGTTCATTCTAACCCGCACCGGCTGCCAAGGTCTGCGGTAAGCCATCTAAGGGAGAAGGGAGTAGCTCCGGTGGGGGTGACGCAGTTGCAGCAGACTTGCGAGGCGGTGCTGAAACAGGTTCTTTCAGGGTTAGCTGAAGGATTGGGGAAAGGTGATGTGGGATCTGGAGGGGACAGATGCCATCAGTGGGACACTGAGTGATTAAGGGGGGGGTGGATGTAACCAAGTGGAACTGATGGGGTGTAACTATTGGGTCCGCCGGACCGGTAATGAGGTGCACGGTCCTGATTAGGTGAAAAGAGGCACCTGCTGGCAACTCGCGTCCTCTGTCTTTCTCTCCGCCGTCACGAGCGGCTGTGCTGAATCTGCTCTCTGTCTCCGCCGCCACAAGCGGGGGGGGGGGGCGAGTCCACCTGCTTTCTCTCCCACAACAAGCGGAGACGTATCGTGAGGCCGCATACGTTGCGTCAGTAGCGCAGTGTCTGAGAGGCGTCAGTTACGGAGGGGACAGCGTGTGGGACAACTTTATCTTCATGTGTAAGAGATGATATTTAAATATACACCTTGAGAACTGCAAACATATCTACGTCATGTTTTTATGTTGTTAGATTCTCAGTAGTGATACTAAATGATGCTTATTATACATATTACACACAAAACACTTAAAAAACTCAAACAATCAATTAATGAATCTTTTCTTTTTTCTTTTCTTGGTATGTTGGTCAGACACATAATAACGCTGATGACCGTAATATGTGTGGTATTAGTTATGAATGTACGTTGGTACATAGAGGGTGATGAGAAGCTCTACATGGAGGGACTTAGGACCCAGGGGAGTGCAGGTGAAGGAAACAGGAAGAGATGCCACACAAACAGCTGTTCACCGCTCGCTGCCGGTTCTTGTGTTAAAAATGTCTTAAAAATCATACATTTAAAAAAACTGCGTTAATGCGATAATAACGTGTTCACTTGCCCAGCACTAATATAAATATGTATATTGTTATTTTTATTCAATTCATACACATTACATCAGCATCGATACACTTATGTGCATTTTTTATGTATAATTTTATGTCTAAATTTCAGCATAATTCATTAAAACACAAAAACAGGGACGACAAACAGACAGACAGAGAGACAGACAGAGAGACAAACAGAGAGACAGACAGACAGACAGAGAGACAGACAGAGAGACAGACAGAGAGACAAACAGAGAGACAGACAGACAGACAGAGAGACAGACAGAGAGACAGACAGAGAGACAAACAGAGAGACAGACAGACAGAGAGACAAACAGAGCGACAGACAGACAGACAGACAGACAGGTACCTTGATGGGCGGAGCTCCAGAGTCCAGGCCCAGGTAGGTGCAGCCGTCCAGAGGAGGGGTGACGTGAGTCTGAAGCAACTTCTCTGATACGGACCTGCTGAAGAAGACCGGACCTGAGACCTGAAGACAGGGAGTACTTCAGAGTACTTCAGAGTACTGTAGATTACTTCAGAGTACTTCAGATTACTTTAGATTACTTCAGAGTACTTCAGATTACTGTAGATTACTTCAGATTACTTCAGAGTACTTCAGAGTACTTCAGAGTACTTTAGATTACTGCAGATTACTGTGATTTGGTTAAAAGTATTCACAGGAAGTCCGAGGGTGCGTTTGAGTTACTACCCAGGACGCACCAGAGGAACTTTCCCATCATGCATCACTGCCTGTAGGATCTGCTCCTGTGTCCCCCTGTAGACGATGTCTCTGACTCGTCCCTGTGACACGAAACAAACGCACCTTCAGTCTGGATTCACGTCGTCAGAGTGAAAGAAGTACAAAAACAACAAATACATGAACATAATTACATTATTAATAATATAATTATTAATAATTATAATAAAACCTGTTGGTCCGACAGGTAGACGCCGTGATTGGCTGCGTAGGAGGCGTCGCCCGGCAAAGCCAGAACCCGAACTCCAGAGAAGCCGTCCCAGGACAGACCTACACACAGAGAGTACTACTAGTACTACTAGTACTACTACTACAGTACACATAGTACCCAGGACAGACCTACACACAGAGAGTACTACTAGTACTACTACTACAGTACACATAGTACCCAGGACAGACCTACACACAGAGAGTACTACTTGTACTACTAGTACTACTACAGTATACGTAGTACCCAGGACAGACTTACACACAGAGAGTACTACTAGTACTACTACAGTACACATAGTACCCAGGACAGACTTACACACAGAGAGTACTACTAGTACTACTACAGTACACATAGTACCCAGGACAGACTTACACACAGAGAGTACTACTAGTACTACTACAGTACACATAGTACCCAGGACAGACCTACACACAGAGAGTACTACTAGTACTACTAGTACTACTACAGTACACATAGTACCCAGGACAGACTTACACACAGAGAGTACTACTAGTACTACTAGTACTACTACAGTACACATAGTACCCAGGACAGACATACACACAGAGAGTACTACTAGTACTACTACAGTACACATAGTACCCAGGACAGACCTACACACAGAGAGTACTACTAGTACTACTACAGTACACAGAGTACCCAGGACAGACTTACACACAGAGAGTACTACTAGTACTACTAGTACTACTACAGTACACATAGTACCCAGGACAGACTTACACACAGAGAGTACTACTAGTACTACTACAGTACACATAGTACCCAGAACAGACCTACACACAGAGAGTACCACTAGTACTACTAGTACTACTACAGTACACATAGTACCCAGGACAGACTTACACACAGAGTACTACTAGTACTACTACAGTACACATAGTACCCAGGACAGAGCTACACACACAGAGTACTACTAGTACTACTACAGTACACATAGTACCCAGGACAGAGCTACACACAGAGAGTACTACTAGTACTACCACAGTACACATAGTACCCAGGATAGACTTACACACAGTTAGGAGTACTACTGTAGTACTAGTACTACTACAGTACACATAGTACCCAGGACAGACTTACACACAGTTAGGAGTACTACTGTAGTACTAGTACTACTACAGTACACATAGTACCCAGGACAGACTTACACACAGTTAGGAGTACTACTGTAGTACTAGTACTACTACAGTACACATAGTACCCAGGACAGACTTACACACAGTTAGGAGTACTACTGTAGTACTAGTACTACTACCCAGGACAGAGCTACACACAGTTAGGAGTACTACTGTAGTACTAGTACTCTTCTTGTTTTTTATTATTCTTCCATCTGAAGGTCTGAACTCACTGAAGTCCGGCGGGATGCTGAGGATCATGTCGGTGCTGCAGACCCAGACACCAGGAGGAGAACCGGAGCAGATCTGGGTCCCGAGGCGGTCCAGCAGGAGGTCCAGACAGCAGACCGGAGCCTGGACTCGCTGGTCCGGTCTCTCTGGAGCCGGCAGCCAACAGAAGGCTCGGCTGCAGGAGCTCCAGGGGAAGTCTCGACCCTGGAGGAGAAAGAGAGGAAACACTGAAACATCTGGAGAACCTGGACCTGGACCTGGGCCTGGACCTGGACCTGGGCCTGGGCCTGGACCTGGGCCTGGACCTGGACCTGGACCTGGACCTGGGCCCGTTGCTGAACTCACCGAGTGGAGGATGAGGATGTGAGCTTCATCCAGAACGTCAGCCGTCACCACCTGAAGAAGAGGGAGAGAGAGACAGGAAGAGAGCGAGAGACAGAGACAGGAAGAGAGAGAGAGACAGAGACAGGAAGAGAGAAAGAGAGAGAGACAGGAAGAGACAGAGAGACAGAGACAGGAAGAGAGAGAGAGACAGAGACAGGAAGAGACAGAGACAGGAAGAGAGAGAGAGACAGAGACAGGAAGAGACAGAGAGACAGAAAGAGAGAGAGAGACAGGAAGAGACAGAGAGACAGAGACAGGAAGAGAGAGAGAGACAGAGACAGGAAGAGACAGAGAGACAGAGACAGGAAGAGAGAGAGAGACAGAGACAGGAAGAGACAGAGAGACAGAGACAGGAAGAGAGACAGGAAGAGACAGAGAGACAGAGACAGGAAGAGAGAGAGAGACAGAGACAGGAAGAGAGAAAGAGACAGAGACAGGAAGAGACAGAGACAGGAAGAGAGAGAGAGACAGAGACAGGAAGAGACAGAGACAGGAAGAGAGAGAGAGACAGAGACAGGAAGAGACAGAGAGACAGAGACAGGAAGAGAGAGAGAGACAGAGACAGGAAGAGAGAGAGAGACAGAAAGAGAGAGAGACAGGAAGAGACAGAGAGACAGAGAGACAGGAAAAGACAGAGAGACAGGAAGAGACAGAGAGACAGAGACAGAGACAGGAAGAGAGAGAGACAGAGACAGGAAGAGAGAGAGACAGAGACAGGAAGAGAGAGAGAGACAGAGACAGGAAGAGAGAGAGACAGGAAGAGACAGAGAGACAGAGACAGGAAGAGACAGAGAGACAGAGACAGGAAGAGACAGAGAGACAGAGACAGGAAGAGACAGAGAGACAGGAAGAGACAGAGAGACAGAGACAGGAAGAGAGAGACAGGAAGAGACAGAGAGACAGGAAGAGACAGAGAGACAGAGACAGGAAGAGACAGAGACAGGAAGAGAGAGAGAGACAGAGACAGGAAGAGACAGAGACAGGAAGAGAGAGAGAGACAGGAAGAGACAGGAAGAGAGAGAGAGACAGAGACAGGAAGAGACAGAGAGACAGAGACAGGAAGAGAGAGAGAGACAGAGACAGGAAGAGACAGAGACAGGAAGAGAGAGAGAGACAGAAAGAGAGAGAGACAGAGACAGGAAGAGAGAGAGAGACAGAAAGAGAGAGAGACAGAGACAGGAAGAGACAGAGAGACAGAGACAGGAAGAGAGAGAGACAGAGACAGGAAGAGAGAGAGAGACAGAGACAGGAAGAGAGAGAGACAGGAAGAGACAGAGACAGAGACAGGAAGAGACAGAGAGACAGAGACAGGAAGAGAGAGAGAGACAGGAAGAGACAGAGAGACAGGAAGAGAGAGACAGGAAGAGACAGAGAGACAGGAAGAGACAGAGAGACAGAGACAGGAAGAGACAGAGACAGGAAGAGAGAGAGAGACAGAGACAGGAAGAGACAGAGACAGGAAGAGAGAGAGAGACAGAGACAGGAAGAGACAGAGATAGGAAGAGAGAGAGAGAGACAGGAAGAGACAGAGAGACAGGAAGAGACAGAGACAGGAAGAGAGAGAGAGACAGAAAGAGAGAGAGAGACAGAGACAGGAAGAGACAGAGAGACAGAGACAGGAAGAGAGAGAGACAGAGACAGGAAGAGAGAGAGAGACAGAGACAGGAAGAGAGAGAGACAGGAAGAGACAGAGAGACAGAGACAGGAAGAGAGAGAGAGACAGGAAGAGACAGAGAGACAGAGACAGGAAGAGAC
>CM051698.1:28175811-28183311 GCA_028022725.1 Lycodopsis pacificus
TCTCCTTCTCTGGTTTCATGGGAGGACCACCGAAGAAGTCCCCGATTCCTTTCTGCCAGGTGGGCGTAGGACGAGGACACACCGGGTTACCGCCGGCATATTTACCTTTAGCTGTGAAGTAAACAACATCAGTGTGAGCGCCATACAACACGTGGGAGGTGTCCATTGTCGTCGCGTCTAGTCTCTCGTCGTCGAGTCTGTCGCGAGTCTCGTCTCGTTAGTCTCTCTCATCGTCTCGGCTGCAGGGACTAACCAGGAGTGCCCGATTGGCTGCTGGAGGAGGAAGAGGAGGAGTTTGCCGAACTGGAGCCCAGAGACTTCCTGGGTGCAGCAGCTGCAACAGCTGTGAACACAAATCAAAACAAAAAGAATGAAAGTTGATCTAGAAACATTAAATACACTTCATGACGTCATTAAACTACTACCTGAACCAGTGAGATGAGATTCAGTCTGCAGGATCACAATAAACCACAACAAAGTCTTCAACTTCACTTTCTAAACTCAGGATGAATTATACACCGAATTAACCGGAAGACCCCGTCGGTTAAAACAAACACGACGAGCAAGAAAGCGTTAAATGACGTCATTCTTTAAAAGGGGTTTGGCGTGACGTCGGCACAAAGACGCACTGTGGCGCTCAAAACTGGCGCCAGTTTGCGAAGAGACAGCGAGACAGTAAATAAAGATGTCTTCTCCTCAGACGGGTCAAAGGAGACTTTAATGCGATAACGAGACTTTAAACTGTTTAAAATAATGTTCTGGATTGTTTTGCAGGAAACAAGATCGGGCTGTTTGGAAGAATAGTCCAGAATGAAACACTAACATGCTCATATTCATGTTAAAATACATTTATGTCAAAGAATAATCTGAAATGGGAACAACTACGTCACTGCTTCCGCTTTGTTCGGCTCATATATGAGCGCGCGCACAGCCCGCCAGACTCCATGATAAAACACACACAACCAGCGTTTTATAATACATTCGTAATAAATAAATATATATTTTCTTGCGTTACCTTTTCTGTATGACGCAGGGACGCTGTCGGCTTTAGTCCTCACCATGTTGGAAGCGGCCTGTAACGTCCAGCGATGTTTTAACACCAACTTCTCTTCACGGAGTGAGTGAAGTCTCGTCCCGCCTCGGTTTAAAAAAGGAACAGCGGATGTGGGCGGGAGATTTCTTCTTCTTCTGCTTCTTCTATTCTGGCAGACCAGACACGGAGGTGGTGCAGTGCTGTCCCCTCAGGTGGATTAGTGCAACTACAGCGTTTCACATTTATTTATAATAGTTCACTACAATCTAAAGTACACTGTAAATACTATTATACTGTACTTAATTACATAAATGTATTGTAAAAAGTATTTTATATTTTTACATGTATTTTACAGATTACTGTAAGAAATAAGAACAGCGTTTCTGAGTGAATAACGTTCTGTCAAAGTCAGAAGAAAAAGTAAATAAGAGTTTGTAAGTGTGAAATTAAACAAAGTATGAAACTGAGTCAGAGTCACAGTATGTGATGGTTACACGTCAGGATTATGTGGATTAATATACTAACTATATCATATTATTTGTTAAATTGAATGAAATCAATGAAGGAAACGTTTGTAAATGAACAGACAAACATGGAGATAAACGTGAGAATAACCTTCAGTTTATGACATGATGTAATGATCTGGTGAACGTCTGCTTTCATCATTTAAAGTGACACAAAAAGGAGTTCTGGTTTTATTTTCAATATGAATCTTTTTATTTATTCTTTAGACAACATTTTTCTTATTAAAAACATGATCGAGATGGAGAGAACTGATGCGTCTTCAGGCTGGAGGGTCAAATAAAGTGACAAATACCAAAAGATGTGTTAATGTGTGACGGACATCTGAACATCTGGACGTCTGTTGGTTCTTCAGCTCCACTCACAGGTGGAGAGAGTCGCTGTTCTCCTCCTAGTTCTCAATGAAGACTTAAATAAATCCTGGACAGTCTGGATCGGAGGCTCAGTAGTTGGTCTTGAGCCGGCGGTTCTCCTCCTTCAGCCGCTCCACCTCCTCCACCAGAGACTCGTTCACAGAGTATTTCTCGATCAGACCGTTGATCTCGTTCTGAAAACACAGAACAGGGAAAATATTGACGTCTTCGGAGAGTGGTGTTGACTGAAAGACATTAAGATATCAAAATCTCTCGTGTTTAAATAAAGTTTTGAAGGAATGCCTCTGGACCTCAGGACCACAGACCGTCTATAAGACGTGGACGTAGTCTTCTCATTAGTTTGTGGAAGTGACCACATCTGGACTGAGGAGGAGACGTAGAGACGCCGTATACGTCTCTGGTGTCGACCTGTCAATCACTGTAAGCCCCGCCCTAAAGCATCCCCTGCTTTATGGTCTGTGTGACTCTAAATGGACCATCATGTACTAAATGAACATCATGCTGGATTGAAGAAGACTTGAAACTAGAGATTGAGACATAAACTCATGTTTACAATGTTTACTGAGGGAATAAATCAAGAGAGAAGTAGAGTCATTTTCTATAGACTTCTATACAACCAGAGGAGTCGCCCCCTGGTGGCCACTAGAGAGAATGCAGCTTTAACACGTGAAGCTTTGACACTTGTTGTCTCCTGCTCTGATGGTGGTTTGTACCAGCTGGATGTAAAACTGTCGGATCATCTCGACCTGCAGGTTGACGACGTCTTTGTGACAGATGTCCCTGAGGAGAGGAAGGACAAAAACATCAGCAACATTAGGGTTCCTACAGCCTTTGTATACGTCTTCAAAAGGAAAAGTAGTCCAAAAGGGTTTGGGACGGACCTCAAGTCCTCCAGACTCTCGTGGATCATGTTCTGGATGAAGTGGATCTGCAGGGACGTAAAAGGAGCAGCTCCCGCCTGACCCACCACCTCAGCGATGTTCTGGGAGAGAGACGAGGACACAGCTGTCGACAGAGCTGGACCTGAAGGGACAGACAGACCAGTTAGAGACCAGGAACCAGGGTCAGTAAGACCCTTTAGAGACCAGGTACCAGGGTCAGACAGACCAGTTAGAAACCAGTACCTGTAGTGGCGCTGGCTGAAGCTCCCTGGACAGGAGACTCGTAGCTCAGCTGAGCTTGAATCCCATTGGCTCTCCTGAGGCCAGGCTCTGGAGTGAAGAAGGGCGGGGCCGGCTGGCTGTGATTGGTCAGCTGAGGTGCTGTGGGCGTGGCCGGACCCTCCCCCCCCAGGCTGGAGTTGCTGGTCTTGTCGGACTGTCAATAAAGAGTGTTGTTGTTTGAGACACACTCCACTCTATAATAATACACTAGATTGAGGACAGAGGTCAGCACCTTTCTGGAGTCACATGGTTCGGCTGCAGCAGCAGTGATTGGCTCCTCCTCTCTGATTGGGGGCGGGGTCTGGTAGACTGACAGCGGGCTGTAGCAGCGGGCTGCGGCGCCTATCAGTGGCGTTCCTAGGGGGGTCTTACGGTGGGAGGTCACATCTGGAAAAAACAAATAATTCATCCGAAGTCTGAACGAAACTGAAACTAACATTTCATTGTTTCTTTTCAAGACTGTAAGAATCCTTAAAGAATCAACATGGATTCAGCAGAACCAGAGATTTGTCTTTTTTATTCCACACAATCTTCTTCTTCATCGAAACCTGACGCCTACATTACCCACAATGCAATTCTTCCTTGTGGTGTGTTATGCTAGTTAGCAACTACTGCAACTACAGAAACCAGGGACAGACAGACCAGTAGAAACCAGGGACAGACAGACCAGTAGAAACCAGAATCCAGAGACAGACAGACCAGTAGAAACCAGGGACAGACAGACCAGTTAGAAACCAGAATCCAGAGACAGACAGACCAGTAGAAACCAGGGACAGACAGACCAGTAGAAACCAGAATCCAGAGACAGACAGACCAGTAGAAACCAGGGACAGACAGACCAGTAGAAACCAGAATCCAGAGACAGACAGACCAGTAGAAACCAGGGACAGACAGACCAGTTAGAAACCAGAAACCAGAGACAGACCGACCAGTAGAAACCAGAATCCAGAGACAGACAGACCAGTTAGAAACCAGAAACCAGAAACCAGGGACAGACAGACCAGTAGAAACCAGAAACCAGAGACAGACCGACCAGTTCTAAACCAGAAACCAGAGACAGACAGACCAGTAGAAACCAGAATCCAGAGACAGACAGACCAGTTAGAAACCAGAATCCAGAGACAGACAGACCAGTTAGAAACCAGAATCCAGAGACAGACAGACCAGTTAGAAACCAGAATCCAGAAACCAGGGACAGACAGACCAGTAGAAACCAGAAACCAGAGACAGACCGACCAGTTCTAAACCAGAAACCAGAGACAGACAGACCAGTAGAAACCAGAATCCAGAGACAGACAGACCAGTTAGAAACCAGAATCCAGAGACAGACAGACCAGTTAGAAACCAGAATCCAGAGACAGACCGACCAGTAGAAACCAGGGACAGACAGACCAGTAGAAACCAGAAACCAGGGACAGACAGACCAGTTAGAAACCAGAATCCAGAGACAGACAGACCAGTTAGAAACCAGAAACCAGAAACCAGGGACAGACAGACCAGTAGAAACCAGAAACCAGAGACAGACCGACCAGTTCTAAACCAGAAACCAGAGACAGACAGACCAGTAGAAACCAGAATCCAGAGACAGACAGACCAGTTAGAAACCAGAATCCAGAGACAGACAGACCAGTTAGAAACCAGAATCCAGAGACAGACCGACCAGTAGAAACCAGGGACAGACAGACCAGTAGAAACCAGAAACCAGGGACAGACAGACCAGTTAGAAACCAGAATCCAGAGACAGACAGACCAGTTAGAAACCAGAATCCAGAGACAGGCAGACCAGTTCTAAACCAGAAACCAGAGACAGACAGACCACTAGAAACTAGAAACCAGAGACAGACAGACCACTAGAAACTAGAAACCAGAGACAGACAGACCAGTAGAAACCAGGGACAGACAGACCAGTTAGAAACCAGAAACCAGAGACAGACCGACCAGTGGAAACCAGAATCCAGAGACAGACAGACCAGTTAGAAACCAGAATCCAGAGACAGGCAGACCAGTTCTAAACCAGAAACCAGAGACAGACAGACCAGTTAGAAACCAGGGACAAACAGACCAGTTAGAAACCAGAAACCAGAGACAGACAGACCAGTTAGAAACCAGGGACAAACAGACCAGTTAGAAACCAGGGACAAACAGACCAGTTAGAAACCAGGGACAAACAGACCAGTAGAAACCAGGGACAAACAGACCAGTAGAAACCAGTAGAGTCTGACCTTCTCTGACTGGGGAGAAGATGTCCAGACTGGCCCGACCGATGACCTGCTGACCCTCCCCTTCTCTGGGCAGCATCTCCAAACTGGTAGCTATGGAAACACAGCAGTTAGTTCAGAACGAGAACCAGCAGCAGAACCAGAATCAGCATCATCATCCACACCGACTTCCTGTCGTACCGTGTGTCCTCCCAAACGGAGTGTCTCCGGTCGTCCCCTGGGACCGAGAGTCTGAACAGAAAGAAGAGCTGAAGGTTTGATGTCTTTTACAGTTTCTACATGTACACAGCTGGTGATCTGGATCAAGGGGTCTTTAAAAGGTCCAGGTTC
Source organism: Lycodopsis pacificus (assembly GCA_028022725.1). Taxonomy (NCBI): domain Eukaryota; kingdom Metazoa; phylum Chordata; class Actinopteri; order Perciformes; family Zoarcidae; genus Lycodopsis; species Lycodopsis pacificus. Next base: position 28,181,453 of record CM051698.1, read on the forward strand.
TGACCTTCCCGAGCAGGAGAGAAGACGTCCAGACTGTTTCGTCCGACGTTGCTGAACTTCTCCACCACAGGAAGGGGCTCCGCGCCCTGCTGGCCTTCAGCCTCCCGGGACATCGGATCTGGACCAGCGCCCCCTGCTGGACACACAACGCAACTAATGGATATTTGTAGGGGTGGGGAAAAAAACATAGATACAGCAAAGTATCGCGACATTTTGTGTGGACATTGGCTTTACTCAGCAGAACAGGAGGTTGCTGGACTCCCAGTATCACTCTTTCATTAAATAAACGATTCAGATTGGAAATACTAATGAAACCTTTTGGGGACAATGTCTTTTTTCAGTCTTTTTCTGGTGCAGTTGTGGATAAAGTTAACAGGACTGGCAGGAACAAAACAAAGACAAAAACAAAGATGGCGTGTTGGTCTGCCAGTAGCGGTGGGAATCACCAGAGGTCCCGCGATACGATATTATCACGATACTTAGGTCACGATACTGCGATATTATCACGATACTGCCATATTATCACGATACTGCCATGTTATCACGATACTGTGATATTATCACGATACTGCCATAGTATCACGATACTGCCATATTATCACGATACTGCCATATTCTGAGTATTGCGATTTATTACTTTGTTCCACTTCAAATGATGTCCCCAAAGGAAAACGGTGTCAACATGTTTTATCTATAAGGTAAAGTTTTCAGTCTGTTCATCTCACTTCAATCATTTGTATTGCAGCAGAATATGATCGTCAAGCAGACAGACGGACCAACAATCTATAATAATATAATATAATATAATAATATAATATAATAATATAATAATAATAATATAATAATATAATAATATAATAATATAATATAATAATAATATAATAATAATATAATAATAATATAAATGTTGCATGAACCTGACAAACTGAACTGTTTGTGTCACTACACAGTCCAACTGAACTGAATGCAAACGTGTGAACTCAGTATATGAACTATAACTTGTATAAGTATGATATTAGTTATATAACTCAGTATATGAACTATAACTTGTATAAGTATGATGTTAGAGTTATATAACTCAGTATATGAACTATAACTTGTATAAGTATGATATTAGAGTTATATAACTCAGTATATGAACTATAACTTGTATAAGTATGATATTAGAGTTATATAACTCAGTATATGAACTATAACTTGTATAAGTATGATATTAGAGTTATATAACTCAGTATATGAACTATAACTTGTATAAGTATGATATTAGAGTTATATAACTCAGTATATGAACTATAACTTGTATAAGTATGATATTAGAGTTATATAACTCAGTATATGAACTATAACTTGTATAAGTATGATATTAGTTATATAACTCAGTATATGAACTATAGCTTGTATAAGTATGATGTTAGTTGTATAACTCAGTGTAACTTGTGATGCGCTGCTCTCTCTCATGAGCTGCTGCTGTTGGCAGGTTTGTTGTGAGGTCAGATTGATCGTGTGGGCGAAACACTTCACATGCAGGAATCCCGCTAACTCAACGCCCACGTTAGAAGCGTTGTTACAACCACCAGGTTCTTGTGGTTAATCCCTCATCTTGTGCTGCATTCTGCAGCAGGTCTGTCATGCTTGCCCGCTGTGACTTACGTGTACTGCTCTAGTTTGGTGAACGAGAGACAGCAGTCGGCCGTCCTCTGTGAGACATTGTGCTGTTATAGTCACATAGGAATCCACTGCGCTTGACGTCCACGCATCGCAAGTTAATGCAACTCTTCCTGCTGTCCTCAAAGACTCCTCAACGTTAAGCTTCACTTCTCTGTAGGGCTTGGGCACGGCTGTGTCGGTGAAACAATGCC
>CM051698.1:28190811-28195811 GCA_028022725.1 Lycodopsis pacificus
TTTCACTCCAGCAAATGATCTGAAAACTTCTTCCAATGCAGTTAAACTATTAAAAAAGACGTAATAATAGCGAATAAGGCAACATTAATAAACATAAACAACAGTTAGTTAGCTAACAGTTAGCAACAACATTAGTTACATACGGGTCCTAAAGTTACTGAACAGTCGTAAAAACCCGGTGAAACTAACGGAAAGTCATCAGAAAACATTAACGTGTTGAGTGTGTTCTATAAAAACGTGTCATACTTACCGTGAGAGGTTTCTTTACAGCTGACAAGTAAGTGGAGCTGTGTAGTTTGTTTAAACCGGCTACAGAAGAAGAAACCGCCACTACGGAAACCCGGGAGGGACAAAAAAGTAGAAGCTCTTTTATTTTTTTTGTAATAACTTTATTGTACAGAATTTTGTTTTACAAGTCAACAGACGTGGAGGAAGTACTCAAATCCTGACTGAGAATAAAAGTACTAATATCATACTGTAAACCCACTCATACCATAGCATAGAAACACTATGTTACAGTCATGTTTAAAGCTAAATATCCGTGAAAGACACAAATTCTGTGAGAAGTTAAATCTACGAACTTCTGATTATGCAAGTATGCGCATGCGCGAAATCGTCGGACCCGTTTCTGTCTGTGCTGGATGATTACTATCTCTACGTGTGTTACTCTTTGGTTGTTTACGTTTCGGATGGTTTCCACGTCCGCAGCTCGTGACTGAACGTCAGTGTTTCTGGACTAAAGTTTAAATATAAAACCAGAGTTTAACGTCAACCGGAGCTTTTTAAACAACTGACAGAAAATAGCGACTTGTAGCCGGTTCATGTAAGCTAACGTGTCGTTAGCTACAGAAGCTAACTGTTATAAAACGAACTGTACTCCCTGCTGACGTCACTACGACCGGTGCGAAAGAACTTTACTCTGAAAATAATATGTGTTCATATTATTATATTAACACATATTAGAATACAGAAAATAATATTAATATATATTATTGTATTAATATAATATATTACTATCATATATGTGTTCATATTATTATTATATGAACACATGTATTATTATAATACAGAAAATAATATTATTTAATTAACACATAATATATATTATCTTCTGTATTAAAATATTAATACGTATTCATATTTTAACAATATTAACACATTAATATATAAATATAATATGTCTGTGTTTTTCAGATCTGCACGATGGCGAATCCTTTGAGGGCCGAAGTGTTTCGATTCTATAAAAACGTGAGTCTGAGTTTATTTATTCTGATATATATATATATATATATATATATATATATATATATATATATTATATATACTATATATAGATTTACATTTGATTCCTCAGATTCTCTCTGTGAGAACTTTAAGTTCTTAAATATTTAGAATTCATTTTAAGATAAGATAAGATAAGATAATCCTTTATTAGTCCCTCAGTGGGGAAATTACAGGATTACAGCAGCATCGCTCACAAGTAGTAAATGAAGATAAAAAAATCAAGTAGTATAAATAGACGAAACAGTAAACAGCAGTAAAAAATATGACAGTAAAGAAGAATACAAAATATACCAGTATGTACAGACGGAGTAAAAATGTGAAATGTAAGATAATACTTAAACGTATTGGATATTGCACGGGATTGACAGTAAGAAGACTATTAAATATACCAGTATATACAGGCGGAGGCAGAGTAAAATGTAAAATGTAGATAATACTTAAACGTATTGGATATTGCACAGGATTGACAGTAAAGAAGACTATGAAGTAAACTGATTTTAAACTGATTGTTTTAAATGTGGATAAAAACGCAACCTGATTTTAAAGTTTGATCTGAAGTAAATATTTAACTTATATTTATTAATAAAAACATGATAAAATCAGCTGAAGCAAACAAGTCAATAACTGACCTGAACCTGAGAATACAGGAGAGGAAAGTAACTAAGTACATAATACAATACTGAAGTACACATTTGAGGTACTTTATTTTTTAAGCATTTTGTGAAATATAAAAGCTGATTTCAGCGTCTCACATTTGAATATTTGCTACTTTTCTTTTGTCAATAAACAGATGATAATGTGAACAATTCAGGGTTAATATAATAAACTAAAGATCATAAACTTAACTGATCTCCTCCTTCACCTCCTCAGCTCCTCCACCTGGGCCGTGAGTATCCTAAAGGAGGCGACTACTTCAGGGACAGTCTCAGAGCGTCGTTCCTTAAGAATAAAGGCGTCGCCAACCCGCAGCAGATCAGGGAGCTGATTGGTCGAGGAGAGTACGTGTGCAGAGAGCTGGAGGCGCTGTACTACCTGAGGAAGTACCGAGCGATGAAGAAACGCTACTACGAGGAATAAACACACAAACGCACGTCTACGAGGAACAAACACGTCAATGAGACGATCGACTCAAAGACACTAAAGTTTATTTTAAAGTCATTCAAACTGCAGATTTAAAGGTTTTATTGGTTTTGTTCGAAGGACAGAAAAACAAAAAACAATCAAATAAAAAAAGAGTAAAAACAGACGAGTCGTCCTTCATGAAGCAGGAAGTAGCTCTCAGGAGGTCAGAGGTGAGAGGGGGCGGGGTCAGCCAGGTTTGCTCTGCAGATGGGACACGTGGTGTTCTCCTGTCAATCAAGATGATGTCATCAAACACACGATTCACAGAAACGTATTTTATAATCCTCAGATTAAACATTTAGTTTCACATCACAGCTGATCAATCAATATAAATAATGTAGGTTAAAGACGACATTAAGAAAATAAACGTTATTTAAATTGATACAAATATGACGAAGAAATTAAAAGCGATGACGTGAGTTTGTAAATAATTACTGATGTCTCGTCTTCAGCAGCTAATCAATCAAACAGGATCATTGATGAGATCATTGATGACATCATTGATGAGATCGTTGAGATCACTGATGAGATCACTGATGAGATCATTGATGAGATCATTGATGAGATCGTTGAGATCGTTGATGAGATCGTTGAGGATATCGTTGAGGATATCGTTGAGATCATTGATGAGATCATTGAGGATATCGTTGAGGAGATCGTTGAGATCGTTGAGATCATTGATGAGATCATTGAGGAGATCGTAGAGATCATTGAGATCGTTGATGAGATCGTAGAGATCATTGAGATCGTAGAGATCATTGAGATCGTAGAGATCATTGAGATCGTTGAGATCGTTGAGGATATCGTTGAGGATATCGTTGAGGAGATCGTTGAGATCATTGATGAGATCATTGAGGATATCGTTGAGGAGATCGTTGAGATCATTGATGATCTGAGAATCTGTTTTAAAGATTTTAGAAATTCTTGTTTTGCTGCTTAAGAAATATTTGTTTCAAGATTAATAAAGAAATGTTGATTCTTTAATAAATTGTCTTTCTCACAAAATATTCAAAAATAACTGATCAGAGTACAGATCAGAGTACATATCAGACTACTGATCAGACTACAGATGAGAGTACAGATCAGAGTACTGATCAGAGACCCGTCACTAATGAAAACACATCTGACAGGAACATGAAGTTTATTCTCTACTGACTAAAATAACTTGAACACGTTAGAACTTTGAATTAAACAAATTCAGATCTTCCATATTTCAGCAATAAAAACCTTTTCAGTGTCGACGTAAAAAAACGTCTCATTTAAAACAAACTAATTATTTATGAGCTGAACGTTTAAAGAAACAGTTCAACGTTTTAACAGAAGATTTTACTTTAGTTAATCACACGTTGTGTCACTTTAAATGATAAGGAGGAGTCAGGCTAACAGTTCAGTTGGATATTCTACCAACACACTTTTTCAAAAATATTTCAAACTGCATGACCACTGATCTCTTACACATTGTAAACACATCCCTTCTCTCAGGTGTCTTCCCACAAGCCCTAAAAACTGCAGTTATTAAACCGCTCCTAAAGAAGGCTAGTTTAGACTCCGCAACGATGAAAAATTACAGGCCAATATCAAACCTCCCATTTTTAAGTAAAATAATTGAAAAAGCGGTTTTCCAACAGCTGACCAACTTCTTGGCCGTAAATAACTGCTTTGATGTTTTCCAGTCAGGCTTTCGACAGCACCACAGCACTGAAACTGCTCTTGTTAAGGTTTTCAACGACATCCACTTAAACATAGACAATGGCAGAAGTTCAGTCTTAGTGTTACTGGATCTCAGTGCTGCATTCGACACGGTCGACCATGCCATACTCCTAGAAAGACTAAAGATCTGGGTGGGACTCTCTGCACAGCACTTAACTGGTTTGAATCCTACTTGAAGGACCGAGAATACTTTGTGTCTGTAACTGATTACACATCAGAGCTGACTAGAATGACATGTGGTGTTCCCCAAGGTTCAATACTGGGGCCTCTTCTGTTCAACATCTACATGCTTCCACTAGCTCAGATTATGGAAAACAACAAAGTGTGTTATCATAATTATGCAGACGACACACAAATCTACATAACTATGTCACCAGGGGACTATAATCCCATACAAGGGCTGGGTAACTGCATTGAACTAATCAACAACTGGATGTGCCAGAATTTTCTTCAATTAAACAAAGATAAAACACAAGTCATTGTTTTTGGTACCAAGGACGAACAATTGAAAATCACCGCTCAGCTTCAATCACTGATGTTAAAACCCACAAACCAAGCCAGAAATCTAGGTGTAGTTATGGATTCAGACCTCAACCTGAACAGCCACATCAAGACAATTACAAAATCAGCCTCCTATCACCTGAAGAACATATCAAGGATTAGAGGATTTATGTCTCAACAGGTAAAACTTGTCCATGCATTCATCTTCAGCAGACTGGACTACTGTAACGGTGTGTTTACAGGTCTCTGTAAAAAGTCTGTCAGAACGCTGCAGCTGATTCAGAACGCTGCAGCTCGAGTCCTCACTAAGACCAGGAGGGTGGATCACATCACCCCAGTTCTGATGTCTTTGCACTGGCTTCCTGTCCAACAAAGACTTGACT
>CM051698.1:28203311-28303311 GCA_028022725.1 Lycodopsis pacificus
ACGACGATCCTTGAGACAGAGGAGTCTGGAACCCACAACAGGAAGTGCACTTCAAAATAAGAGTGGGAATTTCCGGCGTCACACGAAAAAAGTACCGAAAATTCCCTTCGAAAAGTACCAAGTTTCATTTTTCACGAGGATAAAAATATATTAGAAATAAAAAATTTAATGCACTGAATACATTTATTAAAAGGAGAAATACAGAAAGTCACAAACTGTAAAAAGGGGATATGTCAGTCAGTTTAAATTAGAGATGCAACGATTCGTTTAATAAACATTATTCAACAATTATTTTGATAATCAATCGTTGTTTTCTTGTTTTTCTTGTGACTTTCCAAATACAACCTGCAGTTATGACCCAAAACTCCCGTTTTATACAATAATAATGAATATGAACTTAATTTACAACTTAGTTCTTTACAAGACAAAATTAAATTAAAATAAAATAAAAACAACACTGAGTAAAATGATCTGTACAAAAAAATAAATGAAATAAAGTTTATCATTGTAAAGTAAATATCTTTGAGTTTTAACCTCTGAAGACGTCACTTTTTTAAATGATAGTTTGTTGCAGCCCTCGTGCTTGATAGCCCCGCCTCTTTTGGGCAGTTTCTCCAGCGCCCCAGAGCTGCTGAGACGTGCACACGCGGAGGACGTGCAGGAAAAGCATATATTTACCGCAGATATCACATTTTACACATATTACTGGTGTTTCCATATTTCAAAAACACAAATATTGACCATTTGTATAGTTTATTATTATTTATTTGATTTGTTGTGGCTCAAGGTGGGGCGGCGCCCTCGCGCCTCTGTTGACCAGCCAACACTGGCTGAAGGTTTGTCCCTGCTCTGTAGAGATGAAGCAGGCTGCACCAACATGCTGAACGCCATGAGGCCCGTGACACTACTCCTTCACCAGCCCAGGTCTCCAGACCATCACTCCTGCTTTGTAAAAGAAAACAAAAGCCCGAACAGAGAATCAACTCACACACGCCCCCTTGAGAGTCTCAGCGAGGATTTGGCATTTCTGCTTTTTTGCTGTACTGAAAGCGTACCGAACCGTGGCACCACTGTATCGCATTGAACCGTATTTTATTGAACCATTGTTTTGCACATCCAAGTTCAATAGTGAATTATAAAGTAGTGTATTGAGCACTTTTATTTTAAAGTGCTGCTCTATGAACAAAGGTCAACAACATTGTGTGTGAACACTTTAAACACATCAGGTTGTTGTTAGCAGCAGTTATAACACAGTTATAATGATTCTGATCGTAGATATTCAGGTGTTCACAACTTTATCTTCATGTGTGGAAGAGATGATGTTTAAATATTCATCTTGAGAACTGCAAACCTATCTACGTCATGTTTTTATGTTGTTAGATTCTCAGTAGTGATACTAAATGATGCTTATTATACATATTACACACAAAACACTTTAGGGTGATAAGAAGCTGTACATGGAGGGACTTAGGACCCAGGGGAATGCAGGTGAAGGAAACAGGAAGAGATGGAAGTGATGTCACACAAACAGCTGTTCACCGCTCGCTGCCGGTTCTTGTGTTAAAAATGTCCGCTTAATAATACATTTATACATTTTGTTAATGAATGAATGCGTTAACGTGATAATAACGCGTTAACTTGCCCAGCACTAATATATGTATAATAACATATGAACACTTGTTTTATGTTACCGGGATATAATTTGTGATAAAAGAGAAGAAGATAGCACGAAGTAAAGAAACATGAAAGGAACACAAACACTTGAACACATCAAAACAAACTAGAACAACAAAAATCACTTTTACAGCCTTGAAAAACATTTTAAAGTTCAATAAAGAGCTGAAAGGATGAAGAGTTTCTGTAGGCCAACAGGAAGTCATCGTCACTGGTTCCCTCAGCCAATCAGATTCTTCCATTAGATTCTAGATTATAACATAAATAATCTGTGTCAAACAAACGTTGATGATTCTTCCAGGCTGAGCTAACGTTAGTCTATAAAGGAACCACCAAAACAAAAAAGGGTCAATCACTGTGTAGCCCCGCCCTAAAGCATCCCCTGCTTTATGGTCTATTAGAGACCTGTCAATCACTGTGTAGCCCCGCCCTAAAGCATCCCCTGCTTTATGGTCTGTTAGAGACCTGTCAATCACAGTAGCCCCGCCCTAAAGCATCCCCTGCTTTATGGTCTGTTAGAGACCTGTCAATCACAGTAGCCCCGCCCTAAAGCATCCCCTGCTTTATGGTCTGTTAGAGACCTGTCAATCACAGTAGCCCCGCCCTAAAGCATCCCCTGCTTTATGGTCTGTGTGACTCTAAATGGACCATCATGTACTAAATGAACATCATGCTGTATTGAAGAAGACTTGAAACTAGAGATTGAGACATAAACTCATGTTTACAATGTTTACTGAGGGAATAAATCAAGAGAGAAGTAGAGTCATTTTCTATAGACTTCTATACAACCAGAGGAGTCGCCCCCTGGTGGCCACTAGAGAGAATGCAGCTTTAAGCTTTTTACGTTCTCCTTGTATTGTATGTTTCCACGTCTTTCTGGTTCCGTCTTCCCTGAGAGTCTCGACTGAGACACAGAGGTCCAGTCGGAGTATCTACTCCCAGTATGAAGTCTACTGGTCCTCAGTCGCTCGTCTCTCCCAGTCCGTCCTCCTCTTCAATCCGTCGTCCGATCACCTCCAGCCGCACCTTCTTATTCTTCTTCTGTCCTCTGTGCTCCGTCTCCCTCTGCGGCTGCTCTGATTGGGTGTACCAGGGCTGGTGGGCAGAGGCTCCTCCTCCTCCTCTTCGGAAGCCCCCCCTCCCGGCCCGAACCAGCCCCCAACCCTGCAGGTTGATGGGGTCTGAGGAGGAGTCGCCCTCCTGGACCCCCCTGAGCTGATCCAGCTCTCTGGCGCTGAGGGACGACATCTTGACGGGAACCGTGTTGCCGAACTTTGAGTAGTCGACGCAGTAACGGCCGTCCTCCTCCGTCATGATGGAGACGAAGCGCCTCCCCCACAGGATCTCCTCGGGGGTGTAGGAGGTCCGGGCCTGCATGGTGATCCCAGTGGTCTCCACCACACCTGAGAGAGGAGACACACACAGGGTTCACTTCCTGTCTACCTCCTGTCTACTTCCTGTCTACTGAAACACAAACACTTAGACCACTGCTGGTGTTGTTTGATATAATAACATTTTATATATTATATATAATTTATATATAATATATAATATACTATCATATTATATATAATCATGTTATTTAAATAATTAAAAATAATACTACAATATTACAGAAAACACAATACTAATATTTTCATGTTAATGTTAACGTTGCAAAGATTAAGAAAGTTTCTAAATTATTTTCTGTCAAGAAATCAATTCATCAACTAATATTTACAGTAAACAATTACTGACTGATTCAATTAAAACATAAAATGTTATTTGAAATGCAAAAGTAAAATCTCTCAGGTAGAAGAACTAAGTCAGTGTTTCTGTCTCCTGTCAGCGTCCAGGTCTACGTGGTTCCTGACCCTCCAGGATGACGAGGATCTCCAGGTCCTCGGAGGCCAGCGACTGTGCGGAGAGCTCGTACAGAGGACTTCCTCTCTCCATGGTGTGGCTGATGATCAGAGGAGACACCAGGAAGATGCCGTTGCTCCTCAGAGGGTTCTCCACCTGGATGTCCAGCTGACACACCGGGATCACCTCGCCCTCCGCCGTCACCGTCCGCCGGATCACCTGCAGGGAAAACCTTCAGTCTGAACACCTTCAACAGAGCACAGGTGTCTTTAACTGCAGCTTCACTCACCGGACAGGCGGGACAGGTGGGACAGGTAGGACAGGTAGGACAGGTGGGACAGGTAGGACAGGTGGGACAGGTAGGACAGGTAGGACAGGTGGGACAGGTAGGACAGGTAGGACAGGCGAGACAGGTAGGACAGGCGGGACAGGTGGGGCAGGTGGGGCAGGTGGACCGAGGACGGATCAGAAAAACCTTGATGATAAAGCTTTTAGTTCTGACAGCGATCAAGGTTTTTAAAGGAATGCTTTGATCTTTTGTGCTTCCTGTTGGACAGGTAGAGGTTCAGATTGACACTCTTGTGTCTGTTTACATTTAGCTTAGCTTAGCATCAAGACTGGAATCAGCTAGCCTGGCTTTCCCCCATTGTTTTATGTCTCTTTGCGGTAATTTTGAGTTTGTGTGTAGTCGTCTTGCACCTCTTTTTGTAGTCGTTTTGTGTCTATTTGTGGTAGTCTTGTGTCTCTTTGTGGTTGTTTTGAGTCTCTTTGTGGTTGTTTTGTCTCTTTGCGGTTGTTTTGTGTCTCTTTGTGGTAGTTTTGTGTCTCTTTGTGGTAGTTTTTAGTCTCTTAGTGGTCGTTTTGTGTCTCTTTGTGGTCATTTTGAGTCTCTTTGTGGTAGTTTTGTGTCTCTTTGTGGTCATTTTGTGTCTCTTTGTGGTTGTTTTGAGTCTCTGTGATAGTTCTGTGTCTCTATGTGGTCGTTTTGTGTCTCTTTGTGGTCGTTTTTAGTCTCTTAGTGGTCGTTTTGTGTCTCTATGTGGTCGTTTTTAGTCTCTTAGTGGTCGTTTTGTGTCTCTTTGTGGTAGTTTTGTGTCTCTTTTGTGTCTCTTTGTGGTTGTTTTGAGTCTCTGTGATAGTTCTGTGTCTCTATGTGGTCGTTTTGTGTCTCTTTGTGGTCGTTTTTAGTCTCTTAGTGGTCGTTTTGTGTCTCTTTGTGGTCATTTTTAGTCTCTTAGTGGTCGTTTTGTGTCTCGTTGTGGTCGTTTTGAGTCTCGTTGTGGTCGTTTTGAGTCTCGTTGTGGTCGTTTTGTGTCTCTTTGTGGTCATTTTGAGTCTCTTTGTGGTCGTTTTGAGTCTCTTTGTGGTCGTTTTGTGTCTCTTTGTGGTAGTTTTGTGTCATTTAGAGTCTCTTTGTGGTCGTTTTGAGTCTCGTTGTGGTAGTTTTGTGTCATTTAGAGTCTCTTTGTGGTCGTTTTGAGTCTCTTTGTGGTAGTTTTGTGTCTCTTTGTGGTTGTTTTGAGTCTCTTTCCGTATAATTGTGCAGGTGAAGCTGGACTCTCAGGTGCTACTGTTAGGGTCGGGGTTTAGCTGGACTTCAGTCAGAGTCCAGAGAAGATCCACTCTCTTCTGAATGATATTAATGCTCCAGCACACTGAATCCTACAGGACCATCAAACACTCAGTTTTTCTGCTGTCAAACTGACTTAAACACTGCTGTTGCTGAGATTCTCTGCAGCTGAACGAGGTTTGATTCGTTTTCAAAGATGAATAGACGTTAAACTGAACTCTGGGACTAAAACATCGTGTTCATAGCGTCACCTGCAGCTGGACGGTGGCCGAGATGATCATACTCTTCCTCAGGTCTCCGACTCTGAACATGAAGGTTGGTCGCCCGTTTCGAGAAGCGATGACGGCGTTCCTGGAGAAGATGAGCGTCTCGGCTCGCCGGTTGGCCTGCGCCGTCTTCATGAACACGCAGCCGAGCATCACGGCGTTGATGATCAGCCCCAGAATGTTCTGGATGATCAACACCGTGATGGCCAGAGGACACTCTTCCGTCACCATCCGGCCTCCGAACCCGATGGTCACCTGCAGCAGACGGGAGGACGAGTCAGCGTTCACGCAGGCCACCACAAAACAAAACCCGGATCGGGTCAGAAGCTCTTTTACCTGGACCTCGATGGAGAAGAGGAAGGCCGAGGTGAAGGAGTGGATGGCGGTGACGCAGGGCACGGGGCCCGGCTCGCCGTCGGGGTCGCGGGGCTCCAGGTCTCCGTGAGCGAACGCCAGCAGCCACCAGATCATAGCGAACAGCATCCAGGAGCAGAGGAAGGCCGAGGTGAAGATGAGGAAGGAGTGCTGCCACTTAAGGTCCACCATGGTGGTGAAGACGTCCTGCAGGAAGCGACCCTGAAACACACGAGGAAGAGAGCGAAACGACTCAGAAAACATCTCTACGACTCAGAGATTCAGGAGGATTGTTCATGAATACAGGAAATCAAAGATTTAGAAAACTGATCTGATTTAAAAAGAGCTATTGTTTTGAGTCTCTTTGTGGTCGTTTTGAGTCTCTTTGAGATTGTTTTGAGTCTCTTTGAGGTCGTTTTGAGTCTCTTTGTGGTCGTTTTGAGTCTCTTTGAGATTGTTTTGAGTCTCTTTGAGATCGTTTTGAGTCTCTTTGAGATTGTTTTGAGTCTCTTTGAGATCGTTTTGAGTCTCTTTGAGATTGTTTTGAGTCTCTTTGAGGTCGTTTTGAGTCTCTTTGAGATCGTTTTGAGTCTCTTTGAGATTGTTTTGAGTCTCTTTGAGGTCGTTTTGAGTCTCTTTGAGATCGTTTTGAGTGTCTTTGTGGTCGTTTTGAGTCTCTTTGAGATCGTTTTAAGTCTCTTTGAGATTGTTTTGAGTCTCTTTGAGGTCGTTTTGAGTCTCTTTGTGGTCGTTTTGAGTCTCTTTGAGATCGTTTTGAGTCTCTTTGAGATTGTTTTGAGTCTCTTTGAGATCGTTTTGAGTCTCTTTGAGATTGTTTTGAGTCTCTTTGAGGTCGTTTTGAGTCTCTTTGAGATCGTTTTGAGTCTCTTTGAGATTGTTTTGAGTCTCTTTGAGGTCGTTTTGAGTCTCTTTGAGATCGTTTTGAGTGTCTTTGTGGTCGTTTTGAGTCTCTTTGAGATCGTTTTAAGTCTCTTTGAGATTGTTTTGAGTCTCTTTGAGGTCGTTTTGAGTCTCTTTGAGATCGTTTTGAGTGTCTTTGTGGTCGTTTTGAGTCTCTTTGAGATCGTTTTAAGTCTCTTTGAGATTGTTTTGAGTCTCTTTGAGATCGTTTTGAGTCTCTTTGATGTATATCGTTTTGAGTCTCTTTGTGGTCGTTTTGAGGCTCTTTGAGGTCGTTTTGAGTCTCTTTGTGGTCGTTTTGAGGCTCTTTGAGGTCGTTTTGAGTCTCTTTGAGATCGTTTTGAGTCTCTTTGTGGTCGTTTTGAGTCTCTTTGAGATCGTTTTGAGTCTCTTTGTGGTCGTTTTGCTTTTACTGTGACAGTACTACAGTAAATACTACCTGCTCCATGATGTTCTTGTGGGCCACGTTGCAGGATCCGGTCTTGGTAATGAAGCGGGCTTTCTGAGATCTGTAGTGGCGGTTCTGCTGTTTCTGATCCTCGGCCAGACGGGTCAGCAAGAACCCGTCTGGCAGGAGACCCTTCCTGGCCAACATGTTGCTGAACACACACACACACACACACACACACACACACACACACACACACACACACACACACACACATACACATACACATACACACACACACACATACACACACACACACACACACACACACACACACACACACAAAATATGTTTGTGTTTAACTCCAGAAAGAAAACAACAAATATTAAACAGAAAATTGTATCTCTTTCAAAAAAGAAACGATTAAATAATAAATGAGTGAGTTGTTTTTTTTTGCTCCTGATTTTATGAATAAACTTTTAATATTTAAAGGAACACTAACAGCTTGAATCTCAGCATGTACTTTATGTACTTTTACCATCAAATGTACATCAGGTTTTATACAAATACTACATGTTTACTGTCCGCTCATAAAGTCACTTATTACTTTGTCAATACGACATGGACAGCTAATAAATGTTTAAACATGATGTAACATATATATTACATACATATATACATATACACATATTAGTATAATAGTAATAATGATGATAATAATAATGATAACAACAATAACAATAATAGTAATAATAACAATAACAATATTAGGGACACATAACCGCTGCCTTCCATTTAATCACATTATTATGATGATGATGATCAACACGGACTGTATACACAGGTGAGTAAAGTTACCTGATCAGGAATCAGCTGTTCTGGCTAATAACCGGTTTATAGTTTTATTCACGTCGATAGAAGCGGATCCATCGTTCACGGGTTCATCGGCAGGTTCTTCATGCAGCACCAGGACCAGGGTCAAGTTACACCAGAACACCAGGTACAGGTTCCGGTCGGACCTTCAAAATAAAACACGGACTCCTCCCTGTTACCTGAAGACAGACGTTCAAACAACAAATAAATATGATAAAATGTGTAACTTGAACGCTTTCATTGTGAGGAATGAGATATTTTTGGAGACTGCAGTCGCTTCCAGTGATGTTACAAGGAATTTCAATTAGATCTTAAAGACCTTTATTTTGAAATGTTGTACTCGGTTTCCGGTATTACGTAATCGGGATACATCGCTGTGGAGAGAGGCGCTCGTGCTGCAGGATGTTAAGGGCGCGAGAGGCGTGTCAACTTCCGGTCAGGAGTGAAATAAATCAATCAATTATTTCACTGAAAACTGAGCTTTTGTGTACATATATATGTACATATATATGTGTACATATATATATATGTACACATATATGTATAATATCATTAAATTAGCCTTTATTATAAGTGAAGGAAAAGTAAAGAGTTTTAGGTTTAAATGAAAAACCTAGGTTTTTTTTTAGGGTTTTTTAGGGTTTTTTTAGGTTTAAATGAAATGTTCCTTTAGAATATTCACTATATTATGAATCAATTACTGTATTTATTTATGTTAAATTAGGATTTTTATTTTTTCAATTATGATTATGACATCTAAAAAGGCAATCCGGTGTTTTTTCGTTTTTTACTCATAAAAAGACAGATTTTAGACTAAAAACAACATGTTATAAATAAAATGAAAATCGTTTCCTCTGATTTTACATTTAATCTAATCTGTGAATTTTCTGGAACCAGAAGCTTTATTTTTTGTATTCTTATTCAAAATATTGAATTCTTTGTTTTTATACATAAGGCTTTAAAATATATGATCTGTTTGAAGAATTTGTTCCTTTTATTTGTTTTGTTTTGTCTGCTTTTCTTTACATTTACATGAACTATTTACTCTTATTTATTTGTATTTGTTGTAGCTTTTGTATTTTTTTATGCATTTTGTATAAAAAAAAAAGTTGTGTAAATGAATGCAAACTTTGTAATATATATTTTGATTGATTGATTTTTATTTGTCTGCATTATTATTTATTATTTATTTTATATATATTTATCTGCCGGTAGGTGGCAGAAAAGCGCCACCGGTGAGTCTCAACTGCCGAAGACAAACAGAAGAAGAAGAAAAACACTTACTTTTCCGGTCTCCACCGGATGTTGTTATGTTGTTATGTTTTGGAGGGAGGACCTGAATGCGTGAAACCCCGCTGAAAAAACGGCAGAAATGGAGAACACATATAGAAGTAAAGTGACTTAAAACATATTGTTTGGATATGAAGATACTATTTTTAATAACCCTTTATGAAAAGACTCCAAGGTTATTAAATTAAACATTTAATTTGTGACCTTGTTGTTGTGCTAGAGATGCTAACGCTAGCTAAGAATGCTAAAAACACTGTTAACGTTCTTCTCATAGCTTATTAAACTTATACTGACAAGAACATAATTGAGTTTAATAACATTATTATTATTATGATCAGTGGTGGAAGAAGTACTCGTATATTTTACTGTCGTAAAAGTACTTTTATCACACGTGACAGCATGTTTACTGTTGATTATACAGATTGATGATGATGGTGGTGATGATGGTGATGTTGATGGTGGTGGCGATGTTGATGGTGGTGGTGTTGATGGTGGCGATGTTGATGGTGGTGGTGTTGATGGTGGCGATGTTGATGGTGGTGTTGATGGTGGCGATGTTGATGGTGGCGGTGATGGTGGCGATGTTGATGGTGGTGGTGTTGATGGTGTTGATGGTGGTGGCGATGTTGATGGTGGTGTTGATGGTGATGGTGGCGATGTTGATGGTGGTGGTGTTGATGGTGGCGATGTTGATGGTGGTGTTGATGGTGATGGTGGCGATGTTGATGGTGGTGGTGTTGATGGTGGCGATGTTGATGGTGGTGTTGATGGTGATGGTGGCGATGTTGATGGTGGTGGTGTTGATGGTGGCGATGTTGATGGTGGTGTTGATGGTGATGGTGGCGATGTTGATGGTGGTGTTGATGGTGATGGTGGCGATGTTGATGGTGGTGGTGTTGATGGTGGCGATGTTGATGGTGGTGTTGATGGTGATGGTGGCGATGTTGATGGTGGTGGTGTTGATGGTGGCGATGTTGATGGTGGTGTTGATGGTGATGGTGGCGATGTTGATGGTGGTGGTGTTGATGGTGGCGATGTTGATGGTGGTGTTGATGGTGATGGTGGCGATGTTGATGGTGGTGTTGATGGTGGTGATGATGATGATGGTGGTGTTGATGGTGGTGATGGTGGCGATGTTGATGGTGGTGTTGATGGTGATGGTGGCGATGTTGATGGTGGTGTTGATGGTGATGGTGGCGATGTTGATGGTGGTGTTGATGGTGGTGATGATGATGGTGGTGTTGATGGTGGTGATGGTGGCGATGTTGATGGTGGTGTTGATGGTGATGGTGGCGATGTTGATGGTGGTGGTGATGGTGGTGATGATGATGATGGTGGTGTTGATGGTGGTGATGGTGGCGATGTTGATGGTGATGGTGTTGATGGTGGTGGCGATGTTGATGGTGGTGGTGATGGTGGCGATGATGATGGTGATGTTGATGATGGTGGTGATGGTGGCAATGTTGATGGTGGTGTTGATGGTGATGACGATGGCGATGATGATGATGGTGTTGATGGTGGTGATGGTGGTGATGATGGCGATGATGATGGTGGTGTTGATGGTGGTGATGGTGGCGATGTTGATGGTGGCGATGGTGGCGATGTTGGTGGTGATGGTGATGTTGATGGTGATGGTGATGTTGATGGTGGTGGTGGTGGTGATGTTGATGGTGGTGGTGATGATGGTGATGTTGATGGTGGTGGTGATTGTGGTGATGATGGTGGTGATGATGGTGATGACGGTGATGATGGTGTTGATGGTGGCGATGTTGATGGTGGTGGTGATGACGATGATGATGGTGATGATGGTGGTGATGACGATGATGATGGTGATGATGGTGATGATGATGGTGGCGATGATGATGGTGATGATGATGATGGTGGTGATGGTGGTGATGACGATGGTGATGATGATGGTGGCGATGATGATGATGATGGTGGTGGTGGTGGTGATGGTGGTGATGATGGTGATGACGATGGTGATGGTGATGATGATGGTGGCGATGTTGATGGTGATGATGGTGATGATGATGATGGTGGTGATGGTGATGGTGATGTTGATGGTGGTGGTGATGATGGTGATGATGGTGATGATGATGATGGTGGTGATGGTGGTGATGATGGCGATGATGATGGTGGTGGCGATGTTGATGGTGATGGTGGTGGTGGTGGTGATGTTGATGGTGGTGGTGATGATGGTGATGTTGATGGTGGCGATGGTGATGATGATGATGGTGGTGATGGTGGTGGTGGTGGTGATGATGGTGATGACGATGGTGATGGTGATGATGATGGTGGCGATGTTGATGGTGATGATGGTGATGATGATGATGGTGGTGATGGTGATGGTGATGTTGATGGTGGTGGTGATTGTGGTGATGATGGTGGTGATGATGGTGATGACGGTGATGATGGTGTTGATGGTGATGGTGGCGATGTTGATGGTGGTGGTGATGACGATGATGATGGTGATGATGGTGGTGATGACGATGATGATGGTGATGATGGTGATGACGATGGTGATGATGATGGTGGCGATGTTGATGGTGGCGATGTTGATGGTGATGATGGTGATGATGATGATGATGGTGGTGATGGTGGTGATGATGGTGATGACGATGATGATGGTGGTGATGGTGGTGATGATGGTGATGACGATGATGATGGTGGTGATGATGGTGATGACGATGGTGATGATGATGGTGGCGATGTTGATGGTGGCGATGTTGATGGTGGCGATGTTGATGGTGATGATGGTGATGATGATGATGATGGTGGTGGTGGTGGTGGTGATGGTGGTGGTGATGGTGATGGTGATGACGATGGTGATGATGATGGTGGCGATGGCGATGTTGATGGTGATGGTGTTGGTGGTGATGATGGTGGTGATGATGGTGATGATGATTATGATGATGATGATGACGAATGTGTTTCCATAGTGACAGACAGAGACATCAAACTGCTGATTCAGCTTCGAGCCACCAACGCCGACATCTTCACCGGACGGAAGAACTCGGCCATGAGGGGCTGGAGGTCAGTCTGGTCTCAGACTGTGTTCAGGGTCCCGTTGGTCTGATCCTGGTCTCTGATGGTGAACTCTCTGCTCTCCTGCAGGGCCATCAGGAACGAGATGGGGATCCACGGAGCGCTGAGCGCTCAGCAGCTGAAGAAGAAGTGGGACAACCTGAAGGACAAGTACCGGGTCAGTCCGGCTGTTCTTCTGACACCTTATAGAAGACCTAATAGAGGACCTTATAGAGGAGCGTTTGGAGGACCTTATAGAAGACCTAATAGAGGACCTTATAGAGGAGCGGTTAGAGGACCTTAAATCTAAAACAGGAAGTCTCTAAAACGTAGGAACAGGAATCTAGTATGTGGATAATATGAGATGATAACAGAAGGAAAGTACATCTGGAGTTAACGAAGTCTTAAGAAGGCTCACCGTGGCTCACGGGGGAGAGCGGGTCGTCCTTTAACCACAAGGTTGTCCGTTCGATCCCTGGTCTCCATGAATAGTTATGAATGGCACTAACATTGGTATTTCATGCAGGAGTCTGCGTCAGTAAGAATCATGTTGATGCTGATAGGAGTACACCGGTTGTTCTGTGATCAGACTGGACAATAAAACGTGTGCAAACATCAGCCGGGTTTAAGTGAAGACCTCCAGCAGACTGTGTGGAGGTCTCTGGTGGACTCTGGTGGACTCGGACTGACCTCAAGTTTAGAAAACAGTCTGTGCTCTTTATGTTTGTGACCTCTTCGTGTTCGATGAGCTGCTGCTGTCTCCATTTAAATAAAGTGATATAAACTAAAAGGAAACACTGTTTTTAAATGTCTGTCCTGTGTAGGTGCTGAAGAACCCCCCGCTGGGCATGGAGACCCCCACCAGCTCGTGGCGCTGGTTCCACCTGATGGACGAGGCCATGAACGGCCACCTGGCCGGGACCGCCAGCATCGTCCAGCCGTCCACGCTGAGCGAGGACGAGGACGATGTCTTCGCCGCCACCGCGGCGGCGGTGCCTTCGCTCCTTTTCCCCAAAACAGAAGCGTCTTTCTCTGGACTGGCCGCGGTTGAGTCAGGAGCTCTGCAGGGCGTCGGGACGCTGCGGGACGTCCTGGAGCTCAGCGGCATCGAAGCGGAGAGCAGAACCGGGTCGCCCGCTGAGGTCGTCTCAGCCGGACGAGACCACGTGAGAATAATCCCCGAGTGTGAGCCCGCCGTGATGGAGAGTCAACCGGCCGTGAACAAGAGCCAGACCGCCGCCGTGCTGTACGCCACCTTACTGCCCGGCTGCACCTTCGAGTCCAACGGGACGCCGGCGCCGTCCTCCTCCTCGCCACTCTCGCTGCAGCTCCACCGGCCTCCTGTCGGGCTCGTCACAGGTGGCCCGGGTGAGCCCGACAGGAGGCTGGTGGAGCTGCAACGAGAGTGGCGAGCTCTGGAGAGAGAGCAGGCTGAGTTCGACAGAGAGCTGATCGCCTTAGAGCGAGACAGAGAGACGCTGAGGAGAGACACCACCGCTCTGGAGAGAGACAGAGAGGTTCTGGACAGAGACCGGGCGGTTCTGGATCGAGACAGAGTGGTTCTGGATCGAGACCGGGCGTTCCTGGACAGAGACCGGGCGTTCCTGGACCGGGACCGGGTGTTCCTGGAGAGAGCCAGAGAGGACTTGGAGAGAGAGCGAGCGCTGCTCAGGAGAGAGAGGGAGGAGGAGCCGGCTGTGGACGGACATCAGGCCCAGAGGAGCACGGAGAAGGAGGTGGTGCTGCACACCAGGTTCTACCAGAGACTGATGGCTGCAGACCTGGACCCGGACCAGCTGGAGACCAGACAGAGACTGGTGTGTTTGTTCCAGAGGCTCGTTGAGAAGCTGTGATTCACGGTTCAATAAAGACTCAGTGTTCTTCTTCTTTGGTGGACAAACTTTAGTTTCAGACTCTTTTCTTGACTCTACGTCATTCTGTTCATTCTAGAGATATGATCCTCCTCTTACTCTCCTCCTCCTCCTCTTTAATGACTTTCTGTGATAGAATATGTTGAGTAGAAGAAGTCAGCAGCTCTGCAGCTGCCGAGAGAAGAAGAAGAAGAAGAAGAGGATCACCAGAGCAGCTTCTATTGTTTCTGTAACATTCATATATCCTGTGAATCAACCAAAGACGAATATTTAAATACTCGTCTTAACAAGTCACATTTTATAAAGGTTAAGGTTATATATGCAAATACAACAGAATGAAAACAATGAATCGTCAAAGTACACAATAAGTAAAGAAGAAATAAAAAGTCTCTGATTAGTAAATCAGGTCTCAGTCAGTATATGACTACTGGACCCCTCATCCAAAAAATTGTTCAGAATCATATATATATATATATATATATATATATATGTATATATATATATATATATGTATATATATATATATATATGTATATATATATATATATATGTAGATAGAGATATATATATATATATATATATAGATAGAGATAACTAACATATTTTATATAGTTTCAAATTTGATTTACTTCTACCACTCTTTTATAATAACTTGTTTTTATTCAATTTTATTTTGTGGTGCTTCAAGAATTCAGGAAATATTTCACAAGAATGTTTGTACGTGTAACCCCGCCCCCCCAAGCTGTGCAGGTCACCTGACGGAAGCCAGTTCTCGGGCGCTGTTAATCGAGCGCACCCTAAACCCAACCGAGCAGAGGAAACGTTTAACGGCTCTTTATTTACCGCTGTATTCACTCACAGAGACGATGGAGCACAATAATAACGGGAGAACACCGGACGTACATAACAACACGAGCTACCGGAAACCGGTGTTGTTGTGTGGCGGGAAACCCGGCCCCGTGTCTGTTTGTTGTTTAGTAGGTTAGCTGCCTTTAAGCTAACGCTAGCTAGCAGCCTGCTTCTTCTAACGGTGAGCTTCGGGAGTTAGCTTCGGGAGAAACAGAACCGGTAAAACCTGCAGGATGCACTAAGTAATAGCGCTCAACTAGTGTTACTAACTAACACTAACCTGTTAGTTAGTCCTGTTAGTGACATGTAACCTGTTAGTTAGTTAGCATCAGGCCTGGTGGTGTCAGAAAACTTCCTTCCTTTCCTCCTTCCTTCCTTTCCTAGCTGCCCCAGGAGTCAGTTCCAGACCTTCTGTTCTTCAATGATCACAATGGAGTCAGTCCTGAATCCGCTGCCACAGTTCTCAGAAAACTCCTATAAAAGTAAGTAATCTGGTCCCGGTGTCTTCTGTTCCTAAACTCATGCATCAGATGAGCTTGACCCTAACCTGTGACCTGTGACCTCTGCAGTGACTGAGGAGGATGTGAAGAGGCTGATAGAGTTCAGGGCGTCCAACGAGTCTCTGTTCACGGGGAAAAGGAACTCAGCCAAGATAGCTTGGAGGTAACTAACAGCATTAACGCAAACACTGTACCTCAAATATGAGGTACTGGTACTTTAATATTGTGTTTTCATGCCACTTTCTACTTTCTGCTGCTTGTTCTTCCTCTCGCTTCCTCCTCCTCCGTCTCTTCGTCTTCAGCACCATCCTAAAGGGCCTCGGTCTGGAGGGGAAACTCACAGCTGACCAGATCGCCAAAAAATGGGACAACCTGCGAACGAAATACAAGGTGATGAATTTATTTAGTTTATCTGAAGCAGCAGAACGTATTTAGACACATGAGTATTAGTTAGTCTGATTCATGCTGATAAACCATTCATTAATACTAGTGGTACTAGGTCCAGACTCTTTAAGGGTCCGGACTCTTTAAGGTCCAGACTCTTTAAGGGTCCGCACTCTTTAAGGGTCCGCACTCTTTAAGGTCCGCACTCTTTAAGGGTCCGCACTCTTTAAGGGTCCGGACTCTTTTAGGGTCCGCACTCTTTAAGGTCCGGACTCTTTAAGGTCCGCACTCTTTAAGGGTCCGCACTCTTTAAGGGTCCGGACTCTTTTAGGGTCCGCACTCTTTAAGGTCCGGACTCTTTAAGGTCCGCACTCTTTAAGGTCCGCACTCTTTAAGGGTCCGGACTCTTTAAGGTCCGCACTCTTTAAGGGTCCGGACTCTTTAAGGTCCGGACTCTTTAAGGTCCGCACTCTTTAAGGGTCCGCACTCTTTAAGGTCCAGACTCTTTAAAGATCCAGACTCTTTAAAGGTCCGCACTCTTTAAGGTCCGGACTCTTTAAGGTCCGGACTCTTTAAGGGTCCGGACTCTTTAAAGGTCCGCACTCTTTAAGGGTCCGCACTCTTTAAGGGTCCGCACTCTTTAAGGGTCCGCACTCTTTAAGGGTCCGCACTCTTTAAGGGTCCGCACTCTTTAAGGTCCGCACTCTTTAAAGATCCAGACTCTTTAAAGGTCCGCACTCTTTAAGGGTCCGCACTCTTTAAGGTCCGCACTCTTTAAAGATCCGGACTCTTTAAAGGTCCGGACTCTTTAAGGGTCCGCACTCTTTAAGGTCCGCACTCTTTAAGGTCCAGACTCTTTAAGGGTCCGCACTCTTTAAGGGTCCGCACTCTTTAAGGTCCGCACTCTTTAAGGGTCCGCACTCTTTAAGGGTCCGGACTCTTTTAGGGTCCGCACTCTTTAAGGTCCGGACTCTTTAAGGTCCGCACTCTTTAAGGGTCCGGACTCTTTAAGGTCCGCACTCTTTAAGGGTCCGGACTCTTTAAGGTCCGGACTCTTTAAGGTCCGCACTCTTTAAGGGTCCGCACTCTTTAAGGTCCAGACTCTTTAAAGATCCAGACTCTTTAAAGGTCCGCACTCTTTAAGGTCCGGACTCTTTAAGGTCCGGACTCTTTAAGGGTCCGGACTCTTTAAAGGTCCGGACTCTTTAAGGGTCCGCACTCTTTAAGGGTCCGCACTCTTTAAGGGTCCGCACTCTTTAAGGGTCCGCACTCTTTAAGGGTCCGCACTCTTTAAGGTCCGCACTCTTTAAGGTCCGCACTCTTTAAAGATCCAGACTCTTTAAAGGTCCGCACTCTTTAAGGGTCCGCACTCTTTAAGGTCCGCACTCTTTAAAGATCCGGACTCTTTAAAGGTCCGGACTCTTTAAGGGTCCGCACTCTTTAAGGTCCGCACTCTTTAAGGTCCGCACTCTTTAAAGATCCAGACTCTTTAAAGGTCCGCACTCTTTAAGGGTCCGCACTCTTTAAGGTCCGCACTCTTTAAAGATCCGGACTCTTTAAAGGTCCGGACTCTTTAAGGGTCCGCACTCTTTAAGGTCCGCACTCTTTAAAGGTCCGCACTCTTTAAGGGTCCGGACTCTTTAAAAAAACAGGATTGTTTTAGCCTGGATCAGTTAAACCACATTCAAAGGGACAGGGTGTCTCTTAAGTCTAGCTGTGTGTCTTTCCAGGACCTGAAGCAGCCTTATCAGGGCCAGGACCACATCGGGGGGGCGGTGGAGTCGTGGCCCTGGTTCCACATCATGGACGAAGCCATGCACGGTCGCCTCTACAACAGCAACCTGGTACTGAGCCCGGAGCCCCGCTGCAGCAGCAGCAACCAGTCCAACCACAGCCAGGAGAACACCGACATCCTGGAGTTCCTCATCAAGACGGAGATGGAGGACACGGTGGCTCAGGAGGCTGCCGAGGACCACGGGACGTCCCGCGCCGCTCCCGCTGAGGGGGTCCCCATGGGCTGGAGGAGGATGAGCGAGTGCTCCTATAAAAGTAGCTTTTTTAACACAGCGGGTTTAAGATCACATGAATCATTTCTTCCTTCTGAACCGTCGGTTTCTGTGTTTGTTCCTTGTTCACAGTGACCGAAGCAGAGACGGAACGAATGATCAAACTTAGAGCTGCAAACGAAGCTCTCTTCACCGGCAGGAAACACTCAGCCAAACCGGCCTGGAGGTGAGTTCACCTGCACCAGGTCCGGACTCTTAACTTTCCTCACCCGAGAGGCTACGGAGAAAGTTGAGCGTACAGCGTGTCGTAGAATGCACTTCTCAGAAACGAATATAATGAATGTTACACACGTTCCATACCCACTTAACGAAGAGATTCTGGGCAATAATATCATGTCGGCCATTTCACACGCTGCAAACACAATTATACACAAACTAATATCATCAACTAGCAGATGTACCACAATATCACGTATTTTTCACCATGACTCCGCGAGCTACGCACTCTGGGCAAAGCTACCAACGCAAAGCTGAAGGCTGACACGGACAACCGATACATCACAGAGCACGAGGATTGGACACAGATTCCAGAGATATCTTCAGAATCTCTCTCCATGAAACCATTACAGAGATACAGCCAACAAGCTCCAGACGAACAAACGGCTTCACCGCGAACGATCATACAGCTCCTCACCTTTCCGCTGAGTCATGAAGACAAAGCCATAATGTCCGCTCTGGAGGTAAATGAACTGCTCTACGTGTCTCCATGACGACGGGGGCTTTATAAGGCAGGCAACGAGGGGGGGACCATTTTATGCTCCACGAGGGACGGCGCGGTTTTGATTTTGACTGGCTAACGATTCTGTCAATCAACATCACGTTAAGCCTCTTCAATTCTATAGGCTCTGACGCGTCGGGGGAGGGTTCATTGACTGAAATTGACCAATGATAGGCTGAGATAGGGTCAGAGACAGAAACAGGCTCAGAGAGGACCCAGGCTCTCAGAATGAAGCCAGACCGCTGTATTAAGATCTATTGAACACTATTAATGATGAAACAAGTGAAATATATCGTTATATATTATAGAACATCACAATGGAACAGCTGGTTCCAATATTTCAATTTCGTGACTTCGCCTGACCTCTCTGTACTAAAACCTCTAATTCTGTTCTGCTTCACTTCATCAAAGTGAAATTTGCACAGAGACTGCTGACGCGCTGTGATTTGGGAGATGATTTCAAAGAAATAATAACAACAAAGGGATTTTCTTTCCGGTGAACCTGAAACTTTTCGATTTGAGCTGCGTGCCTGCTTCACTCACTCTGAACCAGTAACACATGCACTGATTTACACACCTGAACACGTCTCTCAGGGGTTCCCTGTATGATGACAGCAACAGCATTCACATACAACGTGTAGTTAGAGAGACGCTCTTTAGGATGCAATGCAATGTTTGAGCAGAGGCCTACAAGTAGGGCTCGGGCCCAGAAGGGGTCTTAGGGTTCAGACTCTTGAGGTCTTAGGGTTCAGACTCTTGAGGTCTTAGGGTTCAGACTCTTGAGGTCTTAGGGTTCAGACTCTTGAGGTCTTAAGGTTCAGACTCTTGTGGTCTTAAGGTCCAGACTCTTGAGGTCTTAGGGTTCAGACTCTTGAGGTCTTAAGGTTCAGACTCTTGTGGTCTTAAGGTCCAGACTCTTGAGGTCTTAGGGTTCAGACTCTTGTGGTCTTAAGGTTCAGACTCTTGAGGTCTTAAGTTCCAGACTCTTGAGGTCTTAGGGTTCAGACTCTTGAGGTCTTAAGGTTCAGACTCTTGAGGTCTTAGGGTTCAGACTCTTGAGGTCTTAAGGTCCAGACTCTTGAGGTCTTAAGGTCCAGACTCTTGAGGTCTTAAGGTTCAGACTCTTGAGGTCTTAAGTTCCAGACTCTTGAGGTCTTAGGGTTCAGACTCTTGAGGTCTTAGGGTTCAGACTCTTGAGGTCTTAGGGTTCAGACTCTTGAGGTCTTGGGGTTCAGACTCTTGAGGTCTTGGGGTTCAGACTCTTGAGGTCTTAAGGTTCAGACTCTTGAGGTCTTAAGGTTCAGACTCTTGAGGTCTTGGGGTTCAGACTCTTGAGGTCTTAGGGTTCAGACTCTTAAGACCTCTTTTATTTTATATTTTTTCTTGATTTCAACGTTTTCCAGACTTTCCTCACCAGACGAGACGCGTTTGTCAAAACAGCTTCAATAACAAAATATAATGTTTGATGAATATTATCTCTGCTTTAATCTTCTATGTTTCTATCTTTCATGTTTCTATCTTTCATGTTTCTGTCTTTCATGTTTCTGTCTTTCATCTTTCATGTTTCTGTCTTTCATGTTTCTGTCTTTCATGTTTCTGTCTTTCATGTTTCTGTCTTTCATCTTTCATGTTTCTGTCTTTCATGTTTCTGTCTTTCATGTTTCTGTCTTTCATGTTTCTGTCTTTCATGTTTCTGTCTTTCATCTTTCATGTTTCTATCTTTCATCTTTCATGTTTTGTCTTTCATGTTTCTATCTTTCATCTTTCATGTTTCTATCTTTCATCTTTCATGTTTTGTCTTTCATGTTTCTATCTTTCATCTTTCATGTTTCTATCTTTCATCTTTCATGTTTTGTCTTTCATGTTTCTATCTTTCATCTTTCATGTTTCTGTCTTTCATGTTTCTGTCTTTCATGTTTCTGTCTTTCATGTTTCGCGTATATTTTAATCACCAGAATGAAGCGTGTCCTCTTTGTTTACCTTTTTTAAATGTATTTTTTTCTTTTGTCTCTGGTTTCCACTGGTCACATGTCACATTGCTATGAATTGTGGGTAATCCCCTCAGGTCACAGTCTGCAGATGTGATATGTTTGACAGACATTTAAAGTGCATTGAACGTGTTGATTGTTGTTCTAGCAGAATAGATTCTGTTCTTCACGCTTGGGAAGCTGAGGAACGTGTTTCTGGTGCTTTAGCTTGAAGGATGTTCTGTGTTGTCGACTCATCGTTGCAGCTCTGCTGATGATCAGACCTCTGGAATAATCGCTGACTCATCACTTAAAAAAGGGTGACTCTGATGTAGAACAACCAGTTTAACTTCCGTGTTGTTGTTGTTTTCCGACGGGAGAACAATGATCTGTTGACGTTGTATACAAGTACTATGTTAAGACTGACCCAGTCCTCATCCCGAGTGCGGTTCTTCCCCTCAGATCCATCCTGTACCAGCTCGGTCTGCAGGGGAAGCTGACCACCGACCAGCTGGCCAAGAAGTGGGACAACCTGAAGAGGAGATACAAGGTAGGCCCGCGGTCTCGACCTCCTGCAGCCCTCAGACCACCGTGCAGGACTCGCAGCGACGCCTCTGTTCAGGAGGCGCTGGGCTTCATGCAGGAACCGCTGACTCAGTAGTTCAACAGCAACTTATCGTAATTCACCCGAATCACAGTCCAGACAGCAGCTCATCCTTTCAGGTCCTGACTTCTGAAGCACTTTGTGTTACTTTATTATCTCGGATGACAAACATAAGATTTATTGATCGATTATGCAAAGGATGAGGGCGTGGCCATCTATTCATCGATCAAACATTAATCCAGCAACATCTCAGCTCCTCATCTCAAGTCTGAGCAGCAGAAAGATCTTCAATGTGAGAACCATCAAAGGTTTCACACTGAAGCTGGGAACATGATCCGACTCTTCTGACGAGTCACTGGTTTCATTCCACAGAACTTAAGATCCTCTCACACATGCAACACATCGTCATCACATGAACCCATGAAGAAGAAACGATTCAGTCAAAGAACAGGAGGTTCAGATATAGAACACCTTCTGAACACGCACGTGTCAGAGTATCCGCCAGATAGAGACGTGATGCACATTAAAGGTCTCGGTGACTTGTAGGTGAGTAACCGTCAATACGTCCGTGTGTAGAAGAAGAGACGTACAGATCTAAAGGAGTGGGTTGAGAGGTTAGAGATGACTGAAGCTCCTGTGGGATCACGTTGTGACCCGTGAAGCAGCAGCAGCAGCAGTGTTGTGATGATGATGATGATGATGGCGTCCTCTGGGGAGAGATCTGCAGCTTTGCTCTGAACAGTGAAGCGGTCTCAACACTCTGTATGTAAAACATGAGTTTAGGTCTGAACTGGTGTTTCAGTGCATCTGGACCTCCAGAGGTTCCTGCATGAGGCCTGATGTTTCCACGGTAGTCCCAGCTTGTGACCAGATCTTCAAAGGTAGCATTAGAGGCTTGAAGGTCTGCCGGAGGAGCGGCGGCGTGGCTGTGAGTCAGCAGTGCCGGTGGCAGAGTGTCGACAGGAGGATAAGGTCCCTCTGTGGACGATCTGTAGAACTTTCTGTCTCTACCAGGAGCTGAAGTTTCCCGCCCGAGGCGTGGAGACCAACCCGAGCTCCTGGCCCTGGTTCTACCGGATGAACGACGCCATGGAGGGCCGCTTCGCCGGGGCGGCGCCCGTCCTCACGCCCATCGTAGAGGACGAGGACGAGGACTGCGAGCCGCTGTCGCCGACGCCCAAGAAGAGAGCCCGCCGCAGCCGGGGGGGGATGGCCGAGTTCCTGACGGAGTCGGAGATGGACCTGCTGGTCGACAGCGAGGACAAGAACGGATCGGCGTCTCTGGGGGATCTGCAGCGGATGGCCGAGTTCACCTATAAACGTGAGGAAGGCTGTGACTGGTCTGATGAGAACATGTAGAGGAGCATGACCTCAGAGCGGTACTTAAAGGAGCAGTGTGTGGCATGTAGGGACATCTCGAGCCGGTTCAAATGGCCGACTCTATGAAACGCACTGTCCCTTTAAGAGCCGTAGTGGAGTAAACTACTCTCGCTGACTGAGTCGTTGCCGTTAAAGTGGTGCTGACCTCTGACCTCCATCCCAGTGACGGAAGACGACACCAGGCGACTCATCGAGCTGCGAGCTGCTAACGAGTCTCTGTTCACCGGGAGGAGGAACACGGCCAAGCCGGCCTGGAGGTAAAGGAGCACAGGGTCTGATCTGGACCGGGGGGGGGGTCCTGGTTCCATGTCAGTAATGAGTTTGTCTACAGGGGCATAGTGAAGGAGATGGGTCTGACGGGGAAGATCACACCGGACCAGGTCGCCAAGAAGTGGGACAACCTGAAGACCAAGTTTAAGGTGACGAGCTGCCCGCTGAGAGACGTTGGGCTTGTGACGAGACGTTTGAGGACCTGTGGTCCTGACGTGTGAATGACAATGATGAACTCGCTGACTCCATTATGAAAGAGCGTCTGCTGACAGTTAGAATCACGTTATGGGAACAAAGTGCAGCTGTGATTGTGGGCGGAGCCTGATCTAGTTTTGATCATTTAATTTTCAACCCTCTGGGCTTTTTGTCACTTTACGCTCTGTGGTCTTGATTTTCAAAATAAAAGTCCTGCTCCTTTATAGAAACAGAACCATCATGAGAACTAGAACACTTCTGTCGTGCAGAATGACGGTTATGATGACATCATCAAGAAGAAACAAGTTGAATTTCTTTGATAATTCGTTTTAGAATCTAAATATCCAACATTGGTCCAAAACACAGAGGCTCTACATGTTCCATAAATAAATATCTATATTTATTTATAATATCTCCTCCCCTCCTCTCTCCCCTCCTCTCCCCTCTCCTTCCCTCCTCTCTCCTCTCTCCTCCCCTCCCCTCCTCTCTCCTCTCCCCTCCTCTCTCCCCTCTCCTTCCCTCCTCTCCCCTCTCCTTCCCTCCTCTCTCCTCCCCTCTCCTCCCCTCTCCTTCCCTCCTCTCTCCTCCCCTCTCCTCCCCTCTCCTTCCCTCCTCTCTCCTCCCCTCTCCTCCCCTCTCCTTCCCTCCTCTCTCCTCCCCTCCCCTCTCCTTCCCTCCCCTCCTCTCTCCTCCCCTCCTCTCTCCCCTCTCCTTCCCTCCTCTCTCCTTCCCTCCTCTCTCCTCTCCCCTCCTCTCTCCCCTCTCCTTCCCTCCTCTCTCCTCCCCTCCTCTCCTCCCCTCCTCTCCCCTCTCCTTCCCTCCTCTCCCCTCCTCTCTCCCCTCTCCTTCCCTCCTCTCTCCCCTCCTCTCTCCTCCCCTCCTCTCTCCTCCCCTCCTCTCTCCTCCCCTCCCCTCCTCTCTCCTCCCCTCCCCTCCCCTCCTCTCTCCTCCCCTCCCCTCCCCTCCCCTCCTCTCTCCTCCCCTCCTCTCTCCCCTCTCCTTCCCTCCTCTCTCCTCTCTCCTCCCCTCCCCTCCTCTCTCCTCCCCTCCTCTCCCCTCTCCTTCCCTCCTCTCTCCCCTCCCCTCTCCTCCCCTCCTCTCTCCTCCCCTCCCCTCCTCTCTCCTCCCCTCCCCTCCCCTCTCCTCCCCTCCTCTCTCCCCTCTCCTTCCCTCCTCTCCCCTCCCCTCCCCTCCTCTCTCCTCCCCTCCTCTCTCCTCCCCTCCTCTCTCCTCTCCCCTCCCCTCCCCTCCTCTCTCCTCCCCTCCTCTCTCCTCTCTCCCCTCTCCTTCCCTCCTCTCTCCTCCCCTCCCCTCTCCTTCCCTCCTCCCTCCTCTCTCCTCTCTCCTCCCCTCCCCTCTCCTCCCCTCTCCTTCCCTCCTCTCCCCTCCCCTCCTCTCTCCTCCCCTCCCCTCCCCTCCTCTCTCCTCCCCTCCTCTCTCCCCTCTCCTTCCCTCCCCTCTCCTTCCCTCCTCTCCCCTCCCCTCCTCTCTCCTCCCCTCCCCTCCCCTCCTCTCTCCTCCCCTCCTCTCTCCCCTCTCCTTCCCTCCTCTCTCCTCTCTCCTCCCCTCCCCTCCTCTCTCCTCTCTCCTCTCTCCCCTCTCCTCCCCTCCTCTCTCCTCCCCTCCTCTCTCCTCTCTCCTCCCCTCCCCTCCCCTCTCCTCCCCTCCTCTCTCCCCTCCCCTCCCCTCCTCTCCCCTCCCCTCCTCTCCCCTCCCCTCCTCTCTCCTCTCCCCTCCCCTCCCCTCCCCTCCTCTCTCCTCCCCTCCTCTCTCCTCTCCCCTCCTCTCTCCCCTCTCCTTCCCTCCTCTCTCCTCCCCTCCCCTCCCCTCTCCTTCCCTCCTCTCTCATCCCCTTCCCTCCTTCCCTCCTCTCTCCTCCCCTCCCCTCTCCTCCCCTCCCCTCCCCTCCTCTCTCCTCCCCTCCTCCCTCCTCTCTCCTCCCCTCCTCCCTCCCCTCTCCTCCCCTCCCCTCCTCTCTCCTCCCCTCCCCTCCCCTCCCCTCTCCTTCTCTCCTCCCCTCCTCCCTCCTCTCTCCCCTCTCCTTCCCTCCTCTCTCCTCCCCTCCCCTCCTCTCTCCTCCCCTCCTCTCCCCTCTCCTTCCCTCCTCTCTCCCCTCTCCTCCCCTCCTCTCTCCTCTCCTCTCTCCCCTCTCCTTCCCTCCTCTCCCCTCCCCTCCTCTCTCCTCCTCTCCCCTCCTCTCCCCTCCTCTCTCCTCTCCCCTCCTCTCTCTCCTCTCCTTCCCTCCTCTCTCCTCTCTCCTCCCCTCCCCTCCCCTCCTCTCCCCTCCCCTCCTCTCTCCTCCCCTCCTCTCTCCTCCCCTCCCCTCCCCTCCCCTCTCCTTCCCTCCTCTCTCCTCCCCTCCCCTCTCCTTCCCTCCCCTCCTCTCCCCTCTCCTTCCCTCCTCTCTCCCCTCCCCTCTCCTTCCCTCCTCTCTCCCCTCCTCTCTCCTCCCCTCCCCTCCTCTCCCCTCCCCTCCTCTCTCCTCCCCTCCTCCCTCCCCTCTCCTTCCCTCTCCTCTCTCCCCTCTCCTTCCCTCCTCTCTCCTCCCCTCCCCTCCCCTCTCCTCCCCTCCCCTCCCCTCCTCTCTCCTCCCCTCCTCCCTCCTCTCTCCTCCCCTCCTCCCTCCCCTCTCCTCCCCTCCCCTCCTCTCTCCTCCCCTCCCCTCCCCTCTCCTTCCCTCCTCTCTCCCCTCTCCTTCCCTCCTCTCTCCTCCCCTCCCCTCCTCTCTCCTCCCCTCCTCTCCCCTCTCCTTCCCTCCTCTCTCCCCTCTCCTCCTCTCCTCTCTCCCCTCTCCTTCCCTCCTCTCCCCTCCCCTCCTCTCTCCTCCTCTCCCCTCCTCTCCCCTCCTCTCTCCTCTCCCCTCCTCTCCCCTCCTCTCTCTCCTCTCCTTCCCTCCTCTCTCCTCTCTCCTCCCCTCCCCTCCTCTCTCCTCCCCTCCTCTCTCCTCCCCTCCCCTCCCCTCTCCTTCCCTCCTCTCTCCTCCCCTCCCCTCTCCTTCCCTCCCCTCCTCTCCCCTCTCCTTCCCTCCTCTCTCCCCTCCCCTCTCCTTCCCTCCTCTCTCCCCTCCTCTCTCCTCCTCTCCCCTCCTCTCTCCTCCCCTCCTCCCTCCCCTCTCCTTCCCTCTCCTCTCTCCCCTCTCCTTCCCTCCTCTCTCCTCCCCTCCCCTCCTCTCTCCCCTCCCCTCCCCTCCCCTCCTCTCTCCTCCCCTCCCCTCCTCTCTCCGTTGTGTTTTTCCGTTGGGGGTTGGAGGGTGAAATGTGAAATGTTGTGACGACGTGTTTGTTCTTGCAGGACCTGAAGTTCCCTCCTCGGGGGATGGAGGGCCAGACCAGCCCGGCCTCCTGGCCCTGGTTCCAGCTGATGAACGACGCTCTGGAGGGACGTCTGGCGGGGAAAGCTCCCCGAGTGGCGCCCGTGTGGAGCAGCGAGGAGGACGGCGTCTTCGCGTCCTCTCCTCCCCCCGACAGAGACGGCCTGCTGGAGGAGAGGAGCGGCGTGTCGGAGCTGGAGGACACGGCGGGCGTCGACGAGTCGGACGGGAACGTGACCTACATCGACGCCAGCGGAGAGGAGTGCTGCACGCCCTCGGACCTGTCCTATAAAAGTGAGAGGATGTCTTGACCATGTGACAGGAAGGTTCTGTTCTTCTTCACATCGAGCGGCTGTCGTGAGCAGCTGGTGTTGTAGTGTCTGTCTCTGGTTCTGGTTCTGGTAATCAGCGTTCGTTCATCTCGGCTGTCAGAGGTTGTAAAGATGAATATCAGTCAATCGACCGAAATGATCCACTGTTCCACTTCAGATTCCAGCACCTGAATCTGCCGACGTCTTATTCAATGAAAAGAGCATTGAAGTGTAGAAGTGTTCCACGGCACGTTTTTAAACCAAAAGATGAATCTCAAAAAAGAATTGGCCGATTATTGGCCAGTATGGAATGGTTGTTGCTCTGAGTGAAAGTCTCTGTGCATCGAAGGCTCACATTTAGCAGCCGTCTGCTGTCCGTCTCCCACAGTGACGGACCAGGACACCAGGAGGATGATCCAGCTCAGAGCTGCTAACGAGGCTCTGTTCACCGGGAGGAGGAACGCTGCCAAAGCTGCCTGGAAGTAAGACGCCGTCTTTGATACGATGGACAACACGCTGCAGTACAGACAGCCTGTGTCTCTCTCCGTCTCTCAGAGCCGTCCTGAAGGAGCTCGGGCTGCAGGGGAAGGTCTCCACCTACCAGATGGCAAAGAAATGGGACAATCTGAAGAGGAGATACAAGGTTTGTTCATTCAGCGACATGTCGGTCCGTCCCTCAATGCAGTCTGACTTCCTGTCTGTGTCTCATTGGTTCCTACTGTAAAACAGCTGCTCACTGTAGTTTTTAGAGACTTTGGGACTATTTTCAGCGGCGGATTAATCCACATGTGGTGCTCAAGTGAGTATTTGTGAAAGCTCTTCCTGTTCATGTTTCCTCTGTCTTCTCCTCTTCCCACCTCATCTCCTCTCTCTTTCCTTCCCTCTTCTCTTGCTCCTTCTCATCCTGCCCCCCCCCCTGTAGGACCTGAAGTATCCTCCTGTTGGTATGGAGAACGTTGCGGACAGCACCTCCTCCTGGCCGTGGTTCCAGCTGATGAATGAAGCGATGGAGGGCCGCCTGACGGCCAGCGCCCCCCTCCTCTCCCCCGTCACCCATGATGACGACCACCCCGCCCCCAGACACAGGTCCCGCCCTCCCCCTCCCCCCCCTCCTCCCCCCACCTCCTCCTTGGACTACGTACAGGAGGCATTTGGTGACTCCGGCGGCGGCGAGCAGAACCAGCGTGACTCTGAGGTGTGCGAGGGCCCACTGGCAGGACTGGAGAGGGAGTGGGAGGTGGTGGAGAGAGACCGAGCGGCGGTGGAGAGAGAGAGGGAGATGGTGGAGAGAGACCGAGCGGCGGTGGAGAGAGAGAGGGCGGCGGTGCAGGCGGAGCGGCTGTGGTTAGACAGGGAGAGGGCGGCGGTGGAGAGAGACCGAGCCATGGTGGAGCAGGAGAGGGCCTCGCTGGGCCGGGACCGGGAGCTGCTGGACCAGAGAGCCCTGATGCTGAACTCTGTGGGTCACTCCGGACACCTCAACGCCCTCATGTAGACCCACGTGGACCGTCCTCCCGTACAGACATCCTGGTCCGTGGTGGACCACGGGACTACAGAGGAGGAGGTGTGGACCTGGACGTGGTCCGTCTCCACACAGAGCTGGTCCTGGTTTTCAACAGGAGAGCTACACAGTCAACTGAAGACCTGGTCCTGGTTTAAGGTAGGATGTGGACTTGTTGTCGTTTAACAATCTGGATGCAGATCCCTTAGTTTCTTTGAAGTGGAACCTCTTTACAGCTGAACTATCAGCACACGGATCTGGACTAGTGTCGCTGGCTGACTACTCGGTCCGGTTCTAGTCTGGACCTCCTGAGCTCCTCACGTAGACGTGCTTTTAATCAGGAGGTTCGAGTAGCTCCTCCCACTCCAGGTTTGTGTTGGCAGGGCTCCTTCTGAGGGGGAGGAGGCGGAGCTTGTTCATCCTGAACTTCAATATTTCACACGTTCGTGACAAAAGACCGAAAGAAATCCACCACCGAACGTAGACTGACCTGGTGCGTAGACCACCACCGTACGTAGACTGACCTGGGGCGTAGACCACCACCGTACGTAGACTGACCTGGGGCGTAGACCACCACCGTACGTAGACTGACCTGGGGCGTAGACCACCACCGTACGTAGACTAAGCTGGGGAGTAGACCACCACCGTACGTAGACTAAGCTGGGGAGCAGACCACCACCGTACGTAGACTAAGCTGGGGCGCAGACCACCACCGTACGTAGACTAAGCTGGGGCGCAGACCACCACCGTACGTAGACTAAGCTGGGGCGTAGACCACCACCGTACGTAGACTGACCTGGGGCGTAGACCACCACCGTACGTAGACTGACCTGGGGCGTAGACCACCACCGTACGTAGACTGACCTGGGGCGTAGACCACTTTGGACCTGGAGCCTAAACAAAGGAGGAGGAACCAGATCCATGAACTCTGATGTGCATTCAAGTGTTTCTTTTTGGGCTCCTCCCAGTGTTTTGTATTTATTTACAAGAAGTTGTTTTTGTATTGTTTTTATTTAAGAGGTGACGGCAGACCGAGCTTCGTTTGCTCCTCTCGTGATGTCACTTCCTGCTCTTCTGAATGTTGGACAGATAAAAGATTTCCGTCTGAGATTTTACATTTTTCCTCCAAACAAAGACTGAAGTGAACTTTTCTCTTTCTCTCGTTTGTACGACATGAGATTAAAACGTTTCATTATCACGATGTTTGTCTCTGTTGGTGTTTGCTTTATTTTCATATTTTCTCCACTTTCATACTTCGGCCCTTCTGGTGCTTGAGGTGCTGCTCTGATGTCGGTCTCCTGACTTCGGTGTGTTCATGAGCTTTAAGTCTTCAGGTGGAAACAACACGCTCATCGATGTTTCCTGTATTTAAATAAACTATTAATAATTGTTAATAAGTCAAATGTTGCCTTATCTGAGTTTTTATCAGGGTTATCAATAAATGCTGAGGAAAGGTGGTTTGATGCTTCCTTCCTTATCTCCTTTAGCATAGGAAACACTGGACCTTCCAAAGGAAAGGAGAGGATGCCGACCCACAATTCCTTGTGGTGGCAGCATTTAAAGTGACGCTCCATGAAAACAAACTGTTTATCTCACACGGGTTTAACAGTCGTACTCATACAGACATGAAGTAAAGAGATTCATGTTGATCAACATTAATAGACATCAACAATCATTTAGTTTCATTTTATTTCCAGTCATTTGAAGCAAAAATGCCCCAAATTCCTCCGTTTGATTCTCAGTTGTGAAGATTCGCTGTTTCTCTTCAAGTGTTTAATTTTGTCAAACTAAATTATTCCGTTTATTTAAATATAAAAGGAGATTTGTCATTCGTGTTTCAAATAAATGAGGCTGATTGATTTGTGTGAAGATTATTTAACAATGAGCTCAAGTTTAAGAGCGAGACAGACGAACAGAAGTCTTTTAAACACAAACCCTGATTGGTGGAAGTTCTCTCCTCTCCTGAGGCCTCAGCAGAAAGCTCCAGAAAACAAATGAAGAATCAAAACATTTTTACACAATAAGTGTGGCAGAAAAGCTAAACTCTGAATGTGTCTGAAACATAAAGAACAGTGTTGAGTCTGCAGACCAAAGTCCATCCGTCTGACTGTGAATGTATCGTCTAAAGCAGTGTCTGATGTCGTAGCTTCCAGTAAATGAACCAGAACTCGCATTGATGTGATGGTTAAATGACAAAGTGTGGATCTGCATCAGTGCATCAGATATTCACACTGGAATGAGATGAGATCTACTGCTGCTGGTTCAGATCAATAAGCTGTTCTAACGTGAAGCTGTTCTCCATAAATGTAAAGGTCCAGTAGTCACCGGGGGGAGTGTGATGAGATGGTGAAGAAGCCGAGGGCAGAATGTCAATGGAACACGGACGATAATCTCTCTAAAAGTCACAAGATTGTTTCAGCTGCTGCTGCGGTTTGTTTTTCCAAATGTGTTTGAGTTTCAGCTCGGCAACAAAATATGTAGTTGTTTTGTGTCTGTTTGTGGTTGTTTTGTGTCTGTTTGTGGTTGTTTTGTGTCTGTTTGTGGTTGTTTTGTGTCTGTTTGTGTCTGTTTTGTGGTTGTTTTGTGGTTGTTTTGTGTCTGTTTTGTGGTTGTTTTGTGTCTGTTTGTGGTTGTTTTGTGGTTGTTTTGTGTCTGTTTTGTGGTTGTTTTGTGGTTGTTTTGTGGTTGTTTTGTGTCTGTTTGTGGTTGTTTTGTGTCTGTTTTGTGTCTGTTTTGTGGTTGTTTTGTGGTTGTTTTGTGGTTGTTTTGTGTCTGTTTTGTGGTTGTTTTGTGGTTGTTTTGTGGTTGTTTTGTGTCTGTTTGTGGTTGTTTTGTGTCTGTTTTGTGGTTGTTTTGTGTCTGTTTGTGGTTGTTTTGTGTCTGTTTTGTGGTTGTTTTGTGTCTGTTTGTGGTTGTTTTGTGTCTGTTTGTGGTTGTTTTGTGTCTGTTTGTGGTTGTTTTGTGTCTGTTTTGTGGTTGTTTTGTGTCTGTTTGTGGTTGTTTTGTGTCTGTTTGTGGTTTTGTGGTTGTTTTGTGTCTGTTTGTGGTTGTTTTGTGTCTGTTTTGTGTCTGTTTGTGGTTGTTTTGTGTCTGTTTTGTGGTTGTTTTGTGTCTGTTTGTGTCTGTTTGTGGTTGTTTTGTGGTTGTTTTGTGGTTGTTTTGTGTCTGTTTTGTGTCTGTGGTTGTTTTGTGGTTGTTTTGTGTCTGTTTGTGGTTGTTTTGTGGTTGTTTTGTGTCTGTTTGTGGTTGTTTTGTGTCTGTTTTGTGGTTGTTTTGTGTCTGTTTGTGTCTGTTTGTGGTTGTTTTGTGGTTGTTTTGTGGTTGTTTTGTGTCTGTTTTGTGTCTGTGGTTGTTTTGTGGTTGTTTTGTGTCTGTTTGTGGTTGTTTTGTGGTTGTTTTGTGTCTGTTTGTGTCTGTTTTGTGGTTGTTTTGTGTCTGTTTTGTGGTTGTTTTGTGTCTGTTTTGTGGTTGTTTTGTGTCAGTTTGTGGTTGTTTTGAGTCTTTTCCTGGTTGGTTCTTGTCTCTTAAAGTGATATTTTGCAGTTGAAGTCCAGAGGGGCCCCTGAGCCTGTTCAGTGATCCATCCATGAAAGTAAGTTATCATGAAGTAATTAGTTTAATAACTCTTATTAATCAGCACGATGCTCATCTATTTTATATTATAACAGATTAAAACCCAGATGAAGAACCTGTTTGAGTAAACATTTACCTTCAGTGCTGCATGTTTACCTTTCATAATATAACTAATCTCTGAATCATTCACATTATGACCTCGTCACCAGGTGAGCGATGTGGACTCTCCGGGTGCAGCAGGTTGTAACTCAGTGAGGCGGAACAGGATCGGCAGGTTTTATTTCCGGCATTTGAACGCCTCTCAAAGCCGTCGTCGTCAGAGAGACATGTTCACAGAGTGGCTCAGTTCACGTCTCTTCCTGTCATTTATTCTGGTGTTTGTGCAACCAGAGCCAATGAGTGTCGTGAGGAGCTGAGAGAAGACGCCTGCACAGGTGCTCGCTGTTCAAATACTGGATCACATACACTTCTGAGGTACATTTTACTTACTACTTCAAATGTACTATTATTCAGTAGAAAATCAATCTGTAACTACTTTATCAATTATTCATTTGAGTCATTTTGTCAAATGTTTTCTGTTTCCAGCTTCTCGTGTGTTTCCGCTTGTCTCTGTTTTACATCGTTATATCTGTACATCTGTCTCGATCTATGGATATCTATAGATGTATATGTAGATATGTTGTATAGTTATTCGATGGTAAACTGAATATCTTTGTGTTCGTTGGAAGAAACAAGACTGTTACTTTCAGCTCTGAGAAATTATGGCTTTCATTTTGTAGATATTTTATGGAAAATGATCAACGCCAACTTTTCATTTGTATTTTTCTGCACTTGTGTTGCAACTCGAGCTGAAACAAAGTAAATGAATCCATTTGTCAACTGACAGATCTGATGACTGAAGTCACTCCAAAGTGAAGATTTGACAATAAACTGTTTTTCGGTTTCAGACTAAACGAGTGATCTGACTTCATACCTTCAGACTAAACGAGTGATCTGACTTCATACCTTCAGACTAAACGATTGATCTGACTTCATACCTTCAGACTAAACGAGTGATCTGACTTCATACCTTCAGACTAAACGATTGATCTGACTTCATACCTTCAGACTAAACGAGTGATCTGACTTCATACCTTCAAGGCAAGGCAAGGCAAGTTTATTTGTATAGCACATTTCAACAACAAGGTAATTCAAAGTGCTTCACATAAAACCATTAAAAGCATCAAAACATAAGACAAAAGAAAAGGAGATTTAAAAACAATTAAGAACATTCATTCATAAAACCATTAAAAATCGATGTCTCCCAGAGATCATCTACGCTGCACTCAAACCTCTACACTGCCAATTCTGTCAACCCACACACAAACCACCTATGGATCTTTGTTTTCTAGTGTGTGCCTGGCACGAGCTTGGTCCCGAAGGAAATACCGTTATAATTGTGCAGTCTCCACTTGTACTCCTTTCACATCAGCGTATTTAAAAACAATTAAGAACATTCATTAAAACATTAAAAAACAGTGTAAGAAATAAAATGCAGTAGTAAAATGCAGAAATGCAGGAAATTGATTAATATATTAATTGAGTGTGGTTCAATTAAAGGCAGCAGCAAACAGAAAAGTCTTCAATCTTGATTTAAAGGAGCTGAGGGTCTCAGCAGACCTGCAGCTTTCTGGGACTTTGTTCCAGATATGTGGAGCAGAAACACTGAACGCTGCTTCTCCATGTTTAGTTCTGACTCTGGGAACAGGAAGTAGACCGGTCCCAGACAACCTGAGGGGTCGGGATGGTTCATAAGGGAACAGGAAGTAGACCGGTCCCAGACGACCTGAGGGGTCGGGATGGTTCATAAGGGAACAGGAAGTAGACCGGTCCCAGACGACCTGAGGGGTCGGGATGGTTCATAAGGTAGCAGCAGATCAGAGATGTATTT
Organism: Lycodopsis pacificus; assembly: GCA_028022725.1. Taxonomy (NCBI): domain Eukaryota; kingdom Metazoa; phylum Chordata; class Actinopteri; order Perciformes; family Zoarcidae; genus Lycodopsis; species Lycodopsis pacificus. Next base: position 28,236,943 of record CM051698.1, read on the forward strand.
TGGCCCTAAACCATTCAGTGCTTTGTAAACCAACAGCAGGATTTTAAAGTCAATTCTTTGTTGGACAGGAAGCCAGTGCAAAGACATCAGAACTGGGGTGATGTGATCCACCCTCCTGGTCTTAGTGAGGACTCGAGCTGCAGCGTTCTGAATCAGCTGCAGCTTTCTGACGGACTTTTTACAGAGACCTGTGAACACACCGTTACAGTAGTCCAGTCTGCTGAAGATAAATGCGTGGACAAGTTTTTCCAAATCCTGTTGAGACATAAGTCCTCTAATCCTTGATATGTTCTTCAGGTGATAGTAGGCTGATTTTGTAATTGTCTTGATGTGGCTGTTCAGGTTGAGGTCTGAATCCATAACTACACCTAGATTTCTGGCTTGGTTTGTGGGTTTTAACATCAGTGATTGAAGCTGAGCGGTGATTTTCAATTGTTCGTCCTTGGTACCAAAAACAATTACTTCTGTTTTATCTTTGTTTAATTGAAGAACATTCTGGCACATCCAGTTGTTGATTTGTTCAATGCAGTTACCCAGCCCTTGTATGGGATTATAGTCCCCTGGTGACATAGTTATGTAGATTTGTGTGTCGTCTGCATAATTATGATAACACACTTTGTTGTTTTCCATAATCTGAGCTAGTGGAAGCATGTAGATGTTGAACAGAAGAGGCCCCAGTATTGAACCTTGGGGAACACCACATGTCATTTTTGTCAGCTCTGATGTGTAATCAGCTACAGACACAAAGTATTCTCGGTCCTTCAAGTAGGATTCAAACCAGTTAAGTGCTGTGCAGAGAGTCCCACCCAGATCTTTAGTCTTTCTAGGAGTATGGCATGGTCGACCGTGTCGAATGCAGCACTGAGATCCAGTAACACTAAGACTGAACTTCTGCCATTGTCTATGTTTAAGTGGATGTCGTTGAAAACCTTAACAAGAGCAGTTTCAGTGCTGTGGTGCTGTCGAAAGCCTGACTGGAAAACATCAAAGCAGTTATTTACGGCCAAGAAGTTGGTCAGCTGTTGGAAAACCGCTTTTTCAATTATTTTACTTAAAAATGGGAGGTTTGATATTGGCCTGTAATTTTTCATCGTTGCGGAGTCTAAACTAGCCTTCTTTAGGAGCGGTTTAATAACTGCAGTTTTTAGGGCTTGTGGGAAGACACCTGAGAGAAGGGATGTGTTTACTATGTGTAAGAGATCAGTGGTCATGCAGTTTGAAATATCTTTGAAAAAGTGTGTTGGTAGAATATCCAAGCAGCAGGAGGATGACTTCAGATGTTGTATAATGTCTTCTAGGCTTCTACGGTCGATTGAATGAAATTGTGTCATGATATTTGAATGGATGTTATTCAGAGATCGGGACAACACATATCCTGTGGTTGGTGTGGAGGCACTGACTGCTTGTCTAATTTTCAGAATTTTGTCAGTACTAAACCTTCAGACTAACCTTCAGACTAAACGATTGATCTGACTTCATACCATCAGACTAAACGATTGATCTGACTTCATACCTTCAGACTAAACGATTGATCTGACTTCATACCATCAGACTAAACGATTGATCTGACTTCATACCTTCAGACTAAACGATTGATCTGACTTCATACCTTCAGACTAAACGATTGATCTGACTTCATACCTTCAGACTAAACGATTGATCTGACTTCATACCATCAGACTAAACGATTGATCTGACTTCATACCTTCAGACTAAACGATTGATCTGACTTCATACCTTCAGACTAAACGATTGATATGACTTCATACCTTCAGACTAAACGATTGATCTGACTTCATACCTTCAGACTAAACGATTGATCTGACTTCATACCATCAGACTAAACGATTGATCTGACTTCATACCTTCAGACTAAACGATTGATCTGACTTCATACCTTCAGACTAAACGATTGTCAGTTGCTCCCTTTATGTGTAATTTCAGTACTCTGACCTGCTCTTTTTTTAACAGGAAAAACAAAAATGGCAATACGATCAAACTTCAAAGGAAGTAAGTTTTCTGTGTCCGTGTGTGTGTTTTATAACGAGGTTACTTCCTCATTGATTGTTACTAATAAACACATGGAGTGTCTTATTATCATCTAAATATATGTTTAAGTATTTGATTTAATGGTTAAGAATGATGATCGGTGTCGTGTTGACATAGCGTCACAGTTCAACTGATTTCAGTTATGTGTGAATAATGTATAAATGTGTTTTAAGAAAGTTGTTAAATTCACATTCATTTAACTGAAGCCAACAATATGAGATGAAGTCTCCACATAACTTTAACTTTGTTTGCAGGAAAGTAAAGAAAATAGAAACAAAACTCAAGATGATACAAAAAGTGTAAAATAAACGATAATACAGGAATATATATATAATAATAGAGAATTCATATTTTTACCAGGTCAAACTATTCAGTATTATCTCACAAGAAAGAAGAAGATCTTCTCTCTCTTCTTCATGTATTTATATTAGTGCTGGGCAAGTTAACGCGTTAACGCATTCATTAATTAACGCCGACAATTATTTGAGCGCGCGTTAACGCATTTTAAAAATTTATTATAATTTTTTATTTTTATTTTAAATTGAAAGACGAGACAATACATAGACATAACAACAACAAGATGACAAGACCAGTGGGATAAAGCAGCAGACATCCTGTAGTCAGCTGGACGTCGCTGGTGATGTCACAGACTCTCACATGTTAGTGCAGCTCTACGCTGACATTCACCGTAAACGCATTCAAACGCACAGATCAGAGCGAAGGACTTTGAAAGTTAGCGAAACATTAACGTGAGACAACATCCGGTTTCTTCAGACCAACATCCGGTTTTCAGAATAAGATGCCAACAAAGTATGAATTATATTCACATTAAGTATGAAACATGCTGCCTGCATCTCGTCAACCAAATGTTACTGCCCTTTGTTCATATAGCAGCACTTTCAAAATAAAAGCGCACAATACACTACTTTATAATTCATTATTGTACTATACCATAACAATGCGATTAAATATTTTATATTTATTTATATTTAAATATTTAATATTTAATCGTTGCCCAGCACTCATTTATATCCAACATACTCATTTGAAACTCACGAAACCGGTTCGACTGGAGTCTCTGAGCTCCTCCGTTCTGTTGAGATCTGGTCCGACTGGTGGAGCTGCAGTCTGATGTTTGGTGTCTCCGTTTGTCTCTCTTTGTCTCCGTTTGTCTCCCCTTGTCTCTGTTTGTCTGTCTCCTGCAGAGGTTGTATGGATCGTGCTGGTTTTGCTGATAGTGACTGTTGTCATGGCTCTAATCCTGCAGAACATCAGCAGCCCATCCAAAGCTTTCAAAGGTACTTTTGACAGCTCAGTCCTGAGTTCTGCTATCACTGTGTTCTTATTGGAACATTTTTCTGATTGTTTTGATAATGTACATTTACTACATAGTATCTTTGTAGTATCTTCTTTGATACGACCAGTGGAAGTTAAATTAATCAGACTTCATGTACTCTGCTGAAATAATGTCAGTTCAGCTGCAACTCCTTCAGAAAGACACAAAAAGTACAATATGTACCTCTGAGATGTAGTAGAGGACAAGAAAGTACTGAAGTAAGTAAAAGTACCTCAAATTTGTACTGTGCTTGAGTAAATGTACTTGGTTACATCATCCCTATAATACAGTATCGTCTGCACAAAGATGACTTTTCTAGTTAAACATAGAAGAGATGATCTTGGTGAAAACAAAGAGGAAACTTCATAAATACTTCCTACTTTGGAAGATTCTCACTTTTAATTGGACGAACTCAGAAGTAAATATGGGCTTCAGCTGAACCGCCATGTGTGATTGATGCTGAACCTCCATGTGTGATTGATGCTGCAGCAGATTTATTTTAACTGAATTGAATTCGAGCCGACCTTGAAGGACGAAACTACAAACTTTGTCCGAGTCAGCAGGTTAGATGTTGATATTCAGAAGACGGATGTTTACTGAACTAAACATCTGTTTAACTCTTGTTGTTCCAGAGGATTTGCGTCGTTCTTTATCTGGAGGATCTGAAATGCTCAAGACGTCCTCTAAAGGTCAGTGATGGATTCAACCTGATCAGGATCAAGTTGATCTGACGGGATTTAATCGGTGTTTCCTCTCCAGCTGGATCGTGCAGTATCAGAGACTGTCCGGTGGATTCCTTCAGCTTCTTCATCCAAAGTGGAGCCGCCAACGTCGTGCCTGCAAAGATCTGCCTCCAAAACAAGCTGTAGGTGTTTCGCGCGGAGAACTTCCTCCTCAAACACCTCCTGGTTTTCATCTCAGTGAGAAGCATTCACACTGAATGTTTTACGTGAGTCAGCTGGTGATGCTGATCTGGTACACTAGTCCATTGGTTCTTCTGGTCCTACTGGTCTTCTGGTCCGTCTTGTCCTTTTTGTCATTTTTGTCCTTGTACTTCTAGTCTTCTGGTTCTTTTGGTCTTCTGGTCCTCTGATCCTTCTGGTCTTTTTGGTCCTGGTCCTCTGGTTCTCTGGTCCTTCTTGTACTCTGGTCCTTTTGATCCCTTTGGTCCTTCTTGTACTCTGATCCTTCTGGTTCCTCTGGTCCTTCTAGTCCTTCTGGGTCCTGTGATTATTCTGGTCCTACTGGTCCTCTTGTCGTTCTGGGTCTCTCTGGTCCCCCTTCAGCTCTGGTTGGATTTGTTTGCTCTTTCTTGTCGTGTTGATGCCAGCTGGTAGTTACAGTAGATCAAACTCTTCTCAGGGTTCTTGGAGCGGTCTTGAACAACGCTGGACCAGGAATCAACATTGTCCTCATGAACGGTGAGTGTTGAACCAGCTGCGTCTCTTCTGTCGGTGCTTCTTACTGATCTCTGATAGAGTCTCTGAAGTCTCTGTCTTCAACAGGTAAAAGCGGAGAAGTCATGAAGACGGGTACCTTTAACATGTACAGTGGCGGTACGTAGGAACTGATTTACTACCACGTGGTTCTTTAGGTGATTCCAAGAAGGAGTTCAAAGTTTGACGGGATGTTTGTGTTCCAGATGTGAAACCTCTCATCGAGTTCCTGAAGAGCATCGAGACGGGAAACGTGGTTCTGATGGCGTCCTACGACGAGCCGGCAACAAAGTAAACATCTCCTCTACTTTTCTGCTGTTGTCAGAAAAATGTCAACATTGATTATGATTATTAACATTATTAATACATAAAGATTATTAACATTATTAATACATTAACGTTATTAATACATTCATGTTATTAATACATTAACATTATTAATACATTAACGTTATTAATACATTAACGTTATTAATACATTCATGTTATTAATACATTAACATTATCATTAATACATTAACGTTATTAATACATTAACGTTATTAATACATTAACGTTATTAATACATTAACATTATCGTTAATACATAAAGATTATTAATACATTAACATTATCGTTAATATATATAGAGATTATTAATACATTAACATTATCGTTAATACATTAACATTATTAATACATTAACATTATCGTTAATATATAGAGATTATTAATACATTAACATTATCGTTAATACATTAACATTATTAATACATTAAAGTTATTAATACATTAACGTTATTAATACATTAACGTTATTAATACATAAAGATTATTAACAGTGCATTACTATTAACATAATATTATTACTATTGACCCTCCTGTGTGTATTGATGTGTGTTGGTGTGTGTGTTGACCCTCCTGTGTGTGTGTTGGTGTGTGTGTATTGATGTGTGTTGGTGTGTGTGTAGGTGTGTGTTGACCCTCCTGTGTGTGTTGGTGTGTGGGTATTGATGTGTGTTGGTGTGTGTGTTGACCCTCCTGTGTGTTGCTGTGTATTGATCAGGTTGACGGAGGAGGTGAGGCAGCTGATCTCTGAGCTGGGCAGCTCTTCGGTGAGGTCTCTGGGCTTCAGGGATAATTGGGTGTTTGTTGGTGGGAAAGGAGCGTCAGCGCAGAGCAGCCTAGAGAAGGTAGCAACGGATCTCCTGTTCTTCATGTTGATTCATCTTCTCTGGGTCACTCAAACTCATATTGTCTCTTTGTTTACTCTTCATTCGGGTTTTGGACCTCATTGATTGTCGTCGTTTATATTCAGTGATTTCTGACTTGGTCTCCCTCTGATCAATGACGTTTGATTTCATCTCTAAAGTTTTCAAACAGACGAGATGTTGAGGAGTCACAGGAAGGTTTCTACTTAACGTCACGCTGCGATGTCTGTCATAAACAAACCACATATAACCTGTTCAACCAGCCACGGTGCTAAGCTAACTATGCTAAGTGCAGACATGAGTCTGAGCGAGAGATATTGAACTATTGTTAAGAGTAATACGGCTGAAAGTAACTGACTTCATCCATTGATTTGACTATTATGTTCTTCATAAAAAGTGTTATATTCATTTCCTGCTGCTTGTTTTAATCAGCCAACAGTCCAAACCTGAACGATAATCACTTTACTGTCACACATGAAATATATGAAGACCAATAAGAGAGAGAAGCAGAGAACGTTTCTCTCTGGATGAATCGACACAAACGGACGTTTTCTCTTTCAGTACATGAAGAGCGACGGCGCAAAGAATAAATACGACGGCTGGCCCGAGCTCATCGAGATGCGAGGATGCATCCCCAGAAAGCTGGAGTGACCCGGAGGAGGAACACGACGTGTTGACTTCAGTCAGAGGACCTGTTACCAGCGGGGGAGGAGACCGTTCAGCTTTAATATTTAATAATCAGAATCAGATGTTGTAAAAGAAGAAACAGAATCATTCAAAGGACGCGTCCCAATTCTTTGATAACCGTCCTCGACTCACAACCAACAGTGCATTCATTCGTTCTTAGTTTAGTCCGAATGATTCATCACATCACATGTCTTCTCTGGGCAAGAAGAGCCAATCAGAGATGAGGATTCACCCCACAATGTTGTTTGTCCTTTTTTAAAAAGAATATCCTTTTATTTTACCGGTTGTGTTTTTCTACAAAAATATGATTTTTAAAACTTTTCTAAAACTTAGTTTTGTCTGTGGGAAATACTTATTATGCTCTTTAACATGTAAAACTATGAATCGCATATATTCATAATGTGTAAAAAAAAAAGAAATAACCTGCGTAACATTTTGAAAGCTTCCTGTAATATTTGTTCTGGTGTCTTTTAATATCTATATGAAATATGTGTAAAGGATCGGCGGTGGCAGAGGGCAGGGCGTCAACAACAAAGTCAAATGTTTTCTTTTTGCCAATAATCAATGAAACCAATGTCCTCATAAACAGTGAAAGTTTTGATCCGTGATACACGACCACTTCTTTAAAAGATGATTTAAATTATACAATTCTGCATTTATCATACGTACGTATCATACTGGTGTCCTCATTAATATATATTCTATATATGTGTATTATACATTATATATATATATGATCTATGCCTAGTGATTAAGAAATGATTTTATGAAATTACTTATGTATTCTATATAGTTGTATATAAATCTCCCTTATTTTGTATTTATTTAGATAAAATGTATGTTATATTATGTATATATTCTATATAATATATCATATGTGCATTTAATGTATGTTCAATAATAAATAATTAGAAAATTGATTTTTGCAGAGGAACAGAACGAGACGAGACCTGTTTCCACCCGAACATTATTCTGAACGGACCCTAAACCGCGTGTCTGATTGGCTACACCAGCCGCCAGTGAGCATGCAGGAAAAGACGAAGAGAAGACCTGATTGGCTGCGTGAGAGCGTGAAATCTGCCGGAAACAGACGAGACGTGGTAATGGCGGAGTGTCGCGGTCTCAACGTGTAGAAGCGCGGCTTCTCTTCAGTAACTGCTGAGTGAACTCGGTTCGTCCAGAGAATGAAATGGCGACGTTAGTTCTGGATAACGGAGCCTGTACCGCGAAGATCGGCTACAGCCAGGAGGCAGTCAGGTGACGTCACGTAGTGTCAGCAAAGGCGAATGTTGACGTTAATGCTAATAATAAACACGTTGAAAAACCGGTCTGTTTAATGAACATGAATACATATTAAATATGAAGCTCTGGGCCGAGAAGGTTTAGATTAATGACGTCATTTGTATTTGTATTTCATAACACTGTGAACCCTTTCAATCAAATAGTCGTATTTTTCAACAGATTCATTACATGTTTTACATTTCAAATTAGTATTTTTTTTTATATTTTCATTGTAATTCTTTTTTTAATTTAATTTTATATTTCATTTAATTCTTGTATTTTAATATATTATTTTATTATTTATTGTATTTTAATATATTTCATATTTCTGTCTATAATCCACATCAGAACCACCATTTATATTTAATTTATTTATGTCTTTGAGAATGACACGTTTACACGACGGCTCATAAAGTAATATAATTAATGTTCATTCATCTTTATTAAATAACTTCCTGTTTACAGCTGATCATCTAAACATTGGTCCTTAGAGTTTTCTAGTCACAGCTGTTTTTAAACATCACTGCTTATAATAATAATTATTATTATTATTATTATGATAATATATAATATAATAATAATTACTGTGACCTTCTGTTTCTCAGCATCATCCCAAACTGTCAGTTTCGCTCCAAGACGTCCAGATTAAAAACCTTCACAGCCAATCAGATGGATGAGATCAAAGACCCTTCAGGACTCTTCTTCATCCTCCCCTTCCAGAAGGTGAGGAGGGAGGGAGGGAGTGAGGGAAGGAAGGAAGGAGGGAGGGAAGGAAGGTGTGAGTGAGGGAAGGAGTGAGGGAAGGAAGGAAGGAAGGAGTGGGGTAAGGAAGGAAGGAGGGATGGGGAGTGTGCATCTGTACTGGTCTCAGAGATTCTTCCTCCTCTTGTTCCTCCTCTTGTTCCTCCTCTTGTTCCGCTTGTTGATCCTCCTCTTGTTCCTCCTCTTGTTCCGCTTGTTGATCCTCCTCTTGTTCCTCCTCTTGTTCCGCTTGTTCCTCCTCTTGTTCCGCTTGTTCCTCCTCTTGTTCCTCCTCTTGTTCCTCTTGTTGATCCTCCTCTTGTTCCTCCTGTTGATCCTCCTCTTGTTCCTCCTGTTGATCCTCCTCTTGTTCCTCCTCTTGATCCTCTTCTTGTTCCTCCTCTTGATCCTCCTCTTGTTCCTCCTGTTGATCCTCCTCTTGTTTCTCCTGTTGATCCTCCTCTTGTTCCTCCTCTTGATCCTCCTCTTGTTCCTCCTCTTGTTCCTCTGCTTGTTCCTCCTCTTGTTCCTCCTCTTGTGCCTCCTGTTGTTCCTCCTGTTGATCCTCTTCTTGTTCCTCCTCTTGATCCTCCTGTTGTTCCTCCTCTTGATCTTCCTCTTGATCCTCCTCTTGTTCCTCCTTTTGATCCTCCTCTTGTTCCTCTTGATCCTCCTCTTGTTCCTCCTGTTGTTCCTCCTCTTGATCCTCCTCTTGTTCCTCATGATCCTCCTCTTGTTCCTCCTTGTTCATCCTGTTGTTCCTCCTCTTGTTCATCCTGTTGATCCTCCTCTTGTTCATCCTGTTGATCCTCCTCTTGTTCCTCCTGTTGATCCTCCTCTTGTTTCTCCTGTTGATCCTCCTCTTGTTCCTCATGTTGATCCTCCTCTTGTTCCTCCTCTTGTTCCTCCTCTTGTGCCTCCTGTTGTTCCTCTTCTTGTTCCTCCTCTTGTTCCTCTTCTTGTTCCTCTTCTTGTTCCTCCTCTTGATCCTCCTCTTGATCCTCCTGTTGTTCCTCCTCTTGATCTTCCTCTTGATCCTCCTCTTGTTCCTCCTGTTGATCCTCCTCTTGATCCTCCTCTTGTTCCTCTTGATCCTCCTCTTGTTCCTCCTGTTGTTCCTCCTCTTGATCCTCCTCTTGTTCCTCATGATCCTCCTCTTGTTCCTCCTTGTTCATCCTCTTGTTCCTCCTCTTGTTCATCCTGTTGATCCTCCTCTTGTTCATCCTGTTGATCCTCCTCTTGTTCATCCTGTTGATCCTCCTCTTGTTCATCCTGTTGATCCTCCTCTTGTTCCTCCTGTTGATCCTCCTCTTGTTCCTCCTGTTGATCCTCCTCTTGTTCCTCCTGTTGATCCTCCTCTTGTTCCTCCTCTTGTTCCTCCTGTTGATCCTCCTCTTGTTCATCCTGTTGATCCTCCTCTTGTTCCTCCTTGTTCATCCTCTTGTTCCTCCTCTTGTTCATCCTGTTGATCCTCCTCTTGTTCATCCTGTTGATCCTCCTCTTGTTCATCCTGTTGATCCTCCTCTTGTTCATCCTGTTGATCCTCCTCTTGTTCATCCTGTTGATCCTCCTCTTGTTCCTCCTGTTGATCCTCTTGTTTCTCCTGTTGATCCTCCTCTTGTTCCTCCTGTTGATCCTCCTCTTGTTCCTCCTGTTGATCCTCCTCTTGTTCCTCCTCTTGTTCCTCTGCTTGTTCCTCCTCTTGTGCCTCCTCTTGATCCTCCTCTTGATCCTCCTGTTGTTCCTCCTCTTGATCTTCCTCTTGATCCTCCTCTTGTTCCTCCTGTTGATCCTCCTCTTGTTCCTCCTCTTGATCCTCCTGTTGTTCCTCTTGTTCCTCCTGTTGTTCCTCCTCTTGATCCTCCTCTTGTTCCTCATGATCCTCCTCTTGTTCCTCCTTGTTCATCCTGTTGATCCTCCTCTTGTTCATCCTGTTGATCCTCCTCTTGTTCCTCCTCTTGTTCATCCTGTTGATCCTCCTCTTGTTCATCCTGTTGATCCTCCTCTTGTTCATCCTGTTGATCCTCCTCTTGTTCCTCCTCTTGTTCATCCTGTTGTTCCTCCTCTTGTTCATCCTGTTGATCCTCCTCTTGATCCTCCTCTTGATCCTCCTCTTGTTCCTCCTCTTGTTCCTCCTCTTGATCCTCCTCTTGTTCCTCCTCTTGATCCTCCTCTTGTTCCTCCTGTTGATCCTCCTCTTGTTCCTCCTGTTGTTCCTCCTGTTGTTCCTCCTCTTGTTCCTCCTGTTGATCCTCCTCTTGTTCATCCTCTTGTTCATCCTCTTGTTCCTCCTGTTGTTCATCCTCTTGTTCCTCCTCTTGTTCCTCCTCTTGTTCCTCCTCTTGATCCTCCTCTTGTTCCTCCTCTTGTTCCTCCTGTTGATCCTCCTCTTGTTTCTCCTGTTGATCCTCCTCTTGTTCCTCATGTTGATCCTCCTCTTGTTCCTCCTCTTGTTCCTCTGCTTGTTCCTCCTCTTGTTCCTCCTCTTGTTCCTCTGCTTGTTCCTCCTCTTGTTCCTCCTCTTGTTCCTCCTCTTGTTCCTCCTGTTGATCCTCTTCTTGTTCCTCCTCTTGATCCTCCTGTTGTTCCTCCTCTTGATCCTCCTCTTGTTCCTCTTGATCCTCCTCTTGTTCCTCTTGATCCTCCTCTTGATCCTCCTCTTGTTCATCCTGTTGATCCTCCTCTTGTTCATCCTGTTGATCCTCCTCTTGTTCCTCCTGTTGTTCCTCCTCTTGTTCCTCCTGTTGATCCTCCTCTTGTTCCTCCTTCAGGGTTATCTGGTGAACTGGGACGTCCAGAGGAAAGTCTGGGATCACCTGTTTGGAAAAGAGATGTTTAAGGTTTCTACTTTATTTTTATGAGTTCTTTTCACAGAAGCTTCTAGTGTTTGTTATTCTGGATCTAATTCCTCCTCCTCCTCCTCCTCCTCCTCCTCCTCCTCCTCCAGGTGGACTTCTCAGACACCAGCATCATCATCACTGAGCCGTACTTCAACTTCTCCTCCATCCAGGAGTCGATGACTGAGATCCTGTTTGAGGAGTACCAGTTCCAGTCGGTTCTCAGAATAAACGGTGAGTGTGACCCCTGACCCCTCAGCTCCTCTGATTGGAGGAGAAAACAGGATTACAATCGATGCAGCAGAACCAGAAACGTCTTCTTTTGATTCCACACATTGTTCTTCCTTGTCAAAATGTGGCGCCTAAATTACCCACGATGCAACTGTGCTAGCTGGTCCCATCAATTCTTTCTAACGCCACGACGACTCGAGTGACATCACTGGAGTCGTCTCTTTAACCCTTTTGTGACCAAACTGAAAATGAAGTTTTTCTTTTGGGCTCGTTTCAGTGTTTGATGCGCGAACATGTTTACAGAATGCAATCAGTTCATGATGTTCGAGGAAATACATACAGTATGATCAGAAGAATGATATACTATATTTAATAAACACAATGTTTGTGTTTTCCACTGAAAAATAAATCCTGACTTTATGAAAGTGTGAATGTTCATGTGATCATAGAGGTAATTGTCTGAAGATTTGTTTCAGAGCAAACAGAACAAATGATGTGAGGTCATGTTTTCTGTCCTCGTGACCTCACAAAGACTTCTAATGCTTATTATCACCATTTCACACGCATGTACACGGTGAAGTCGTGTTTTGAGCCCTGATGATTTGACTTCCTCTTCATAGATAATAAGTAGAGGTGTAACGGGTCACTAACCCACGGTTGGGTACAGTGGAGCCGCGGGTCGGTACGTTTCGGTTCAGTAGAAACTATCAATGCCAGAGAAATGTACTTGATTTTAAAATATATTGATTCATTACAACTAACATCATGTAGTTATTCTTTGACTTTGAACAATGATGGAACTAAACCTGAGTGACTCGTCTTCTGGGGTCTTCTCAGCAACACATGAGCATCAACAACACAACCTGCTCCTTCATGTGATGTAGTATTGTTACTCACATCTTGCAAAAGAGATTTTAATCTCAACGGACGACCTGGTTCAATGAAGTTAAAAAAAAAAAAAAAATGTTTTTATTCAAACGTGTTGTTCAATGCGATTCGTATTCGGTTCAATACGAATACGCGTACGGTTACAGCCCTGATGATAAGATAATGATCTAGATGACTTGTTGAAAGGTTTGTGTTTTGGGGTCGGGGGTTTGATACCGGGTCCGCTGGGCCTCAGCAGCTGTTGTTGGTTGTGTTGCTCCTCCAGCCGGCTCTCTGTCTGCTCATCACTACTTCAGCTCTCGGCCCTCACAGCTGTGCTGTCTGCTGGTGGACAGCGGCTTCTCCTTCACTCACATCGCTCCTTACTGCCGCAGCAAGAAGATGAAGGAGGGCATCCGCAGGTCAGAGGACTACAACGCCCAGCATGCACCGCGGCACCAGTACCGCAGATAATAACAAGGTTTATTTTCCCATCCAGGGTCAACGTAGGAGGGAAGCTGCTGACCAATCACCTGAAGGAGATCATCTCGTATCGGTGAGGTCACGTCACTCTGTTATCTGATTGGCCCTCATGAAACAGCTGCTGTTTGAATCTGTCACAGAGAATCTCTCTCTCCCTCTCCCTTCTGTCTCTCTCTCTCTCTCTCTCTGTCTGTCTGTCTGTGTCTCTCTCTCTGTCTGTCTCTCTCTCCCCCCCCCCCTCTCTGTCTCTCGCTCTCTGTCTGTCCCTCTCTCTCCCCCTCCTCTCTGTCTCTCTCTCTCTGTCTGTCCCTCTCTCTCCCCCCCTCCCTCTCTCTCTGTCTGTCTCTCTCTCTCCCCCCCTCCCTCTCTCTCTGTCTGTCTCTCTCTCCCCCCCCCTCTCTGTCTCTCGCTCTCTGTCTGTCCCTCTCTCTCCCCCTCCTCTCTGTCTCTCTCTCTCTGTCTGTCCCTCTCTCTCCCCCCCTCCCTCTCTCTCTGTCTGTCTCTCTCTCTCTCCCCTCTGTCTCTCTCTCTCCCCCCCCCTGTCTCTCTCTCTCTGTCTGTCTCTCTCTCCCCCCCTCTCTCTCTCTCTCTCTGTCTGTCTCTCTCTGTCTCTGTCGCTCTCTCTCTCCCCCCTCTGTCTCTCCCCCCCCCCTCTCTGTCTCTCGCTCTCTGTCTGTCCCTCTCTCTCCCCCTCCTCTCTGTCTCTCTCTCTCTGTCTGTCCCTCTCTCTCCCCCCTCCCTCGCTCTCTGTCTGTCTCTCTCTCTCTCCCCTCTGTCTCTCTCTCTCCCCCCCCTCTCTGTCTCTCTCTCTCTGTCTGTCTCTCTCTCTCCCCCCCCTCTCTGTCTCTCTCTCTCTGTCTGTCCCTCTCTCTCCCCCCCTCCCTCTCTCTCTGTCTGTCTCTCTCTCTCCCCCCCTCTCTCTCTCTCTCTCTGTCTGTCTCTCTCTGTCTCTGTCGCTCTCTCTCTCTCCCCTCTGTCTCTCCCCCCCCCCTCTGTCTCTCTCTCTCTGTCTGTCCCTCTCTCTCCCCCCCTCCCTCGCTCTCTGTCTGTCTCTCTCTCTCTCCCCTCTGTCTCTCTCTCTCCCCCCCCCTCTGTCTCTCTCTCTCTGTCTGTCCCTCTCTCTCCCCCTCCTCTCCCCTCCTCTGTCTCTCTCTCTCCCCCTCCCCCCCTCCAGTCAGTTACATGTGATGGATGAAACTCACGTGATCAACCAGGTGAAGGAGGACGTCTGCTACGTCTCGCAGCACTTTTACAAAGACATGGAGGTTTCACAGTAAGTCACCAAGCACAAGACTCATTCAAAGACTCGAGGATCAGGACTGGATCAGGACTGGATCAGGACTGGATCAGTAGAGGATCATATTACTGAAATGTTATGTTTTATGTTTGTGTGATATGCCGATGAGGCATATCACATCATGAACGATTATCTTGCAGAATTTTACTGAGATTATTTATGATTCATATTTACCTTTTTTATTGTTAAGATTTATTATTTTTTACTAATTTGCTTTTAATTATTTAAGTTTTTCTTCTTTTTTTAAATGCTTTTTCCCGACTCATTGTAAACGAGGTCTCTGTCGTCATACATTTCATCTGTAATGGTCAAAAAGCTTTAAAAAGGGTCGACGGTGTGGTTTTAACTTAACTTTATTTAAACAAACGGGTACATACAGGAACTCTGCAAAGCCTTCTGGGTAATGTGTGTGTGTGTGTGTGTGTGTGTGTGTTCAGGATGAAGGGCGAGGAGAACACTGTGGTGAGAGACTACGTTCTACCAGACTTCAGCTCCATCAAGAAAGGATTCTGTAAGGTAAGAAAACACCTTTTTGAGAGATGTTTCCTGAGCTTTCGGCTCAGATAGATGAGCTTCCTCTGAGCGGTCCGTCCCTCTTTCCTGTCCCCCAGCCTCCAGACGAGATGGTCTTCAGTGGGAAGTACAAGACCGGGGAGCAGATCCTGAGACTCGCCAACGAGCGCTTTGCCGTCCCAGAGATGCTCTTCCACCCGTCGGACATCGGCCTCCAGGAGACGGGGATCCCAGAGGCCATCGTGGACTCCATCCAGTCTCTGCCTGAAGGTCTCTGAGTACTGGACCTCATGGTCCTGAGAGTCCAGCAGACTCTGGTCTCTATTAAGATCTGGATCTTTAATTATTTTAGTGTCGCATGTCCAGAAAATGTGTTTTACTCTGAGTTTGTCTTTGTTTTGTTCATAATTTGGAGCTATTGAATGAATGAAACAGTGAAAGTCGTCTCTGTGTGTCCACATGTAGTTATTATGTTCAGTAAACATGTCTGTAATGTGTGTGTGGTTCCTCCTCCAGAGATGCAGGCTCACTTCTACCAGAACGTGGTCCTGACTGGAGGAAACACTTTGTTCTCTGGCTTCAGAGAGCGGCTGGAGGCGGAGCTTCGATCTCTAGCCCCCGCCCACCTCCCCGTGTCCGTCCTGCAGCCGGAGAAGTGAGTTAAGAAAGTGAAATAATAATGTGACCGACTCGTCTCTGCTGCAGGACACGCTCTGCTATTTAACCAGCATAACACACACCAATCTACCACACGTAACAGAGCTGTGCATTGTGGGTAATGTAGGCACTGGGAAGAAGAATGCATGTTTCCATTTAGATCCTTTCGAGTCTGTTGACGTTAAGAGTGTGGTGATGAATCTGTGGAGGATTCATTTAAAGAAAATAAAGATTTGTGAGTTGTATGAGAAGCCACAAAGTAAATGGAAGAGGTGATGGAGAGGAGGACACTCCATACTGGATAACCCGCACCACCTCCTGCACCACCTCCTGCAGGGACAGACTGATGCAGCTCCGCTGTCACAGGACGGATCCACACAGCTACTCACCGCTACACTGCTGTCTTTCACCGAGTTACTTCATTCAACACTATTCTCATTGTACATACTGTGCATTTTTGTTATTTTATCTTATATATTCTGATACGTAATATGTCCTACTCTGTTATTCTATTGTATATATTGTGCATTTTTTAATACTTAATATTTTGGTTACTCTGTTACGTTGCTTCTTAGTGTGTCTTGCTGCTGTAACATACAAATTTCCCCTGGGGATGAATAAAGTACACATCCATCCATCCATCATGGAAACATTATAAAGCTGATTTATTTATTTAGCACACTTCAGCAACAAGGAAACTCAAAGTACTAAAAGAGCCAAAGAAGCTCATGCTAAAGATGAAATGAGGATGATGGCGTGTCATTAATGTGTTCATCTGAACATGCGTGTGTCCTTTAGTCCGATCACTTACTCGTGGGAAGGAGGGAAGCTGCTGGCTCACAGTCCGGACTACGACGAGATCATCGTGACCCGAGACGACTACGAAGAGAACGGACATTTCATCTGTGAAGAGAAGTTTGACATCTGACTGAAACAGGAAGTCTCTTCTTCTTCTGCAGCATCGTGGGGAAACGCCTGTAAAGAGACCGCATGGAAGGATGAACGGGCTTCAAAACGAGTGAAATGTGGAGTTAAATGTTTGTTTTTCTCTCCAGCTGTTATGTTTTATTTTGTCTGTGCTGAAGGTTTTATATCCTGTTAGAA
This sequence comes from Lycodopsis pacificus, assembly GCA_028022725.1. NCBI lineage: Eukaryota > Metazoa > Chordata > Actinopteri > Perciformes > Zoarcidae > Lycodopsis > Lycodopsis pacificus. The sequence continues at coordinate 28,253,652 of CM051698.1, forward strand.
GTCTTTGTTATTGTGAGTGAAATGACAACGGGTAATACACGAGTATGATTTCAGAAGTCTTACTGGTTTAACATTTTATATTATAGAGGAGCAGGGGTTTAATCTTATAATTATAATAATCTGCTTTCTGTCAGTCAAACATCTACACGTGTGAATGTCTGTGATGCTTTTGTTTTGTAGAAAGTCTCTTCACTAATAGATGTTATTTAGTTTAGTAGACGGAGAAATGAACTCTGTTAAAAGAGACACAGATGAATCAGAAGAGAAGAAATCAGCAAAGAAACAGGAAGCTTGGATTTAGACAGGAACAGCTTCCTGTTTCAGTGTTTAGGAGTTTCACAATAAAAGCATCCGAGAACAAGCTGCAGTTAACTGTCAAAGCTCTTCTTCAGACTTCACAGTAGAAACAGAAGGTTAGCAGAGTTACTGTTGGAACATCAGCTGATCTAATCACAGTTTAACCCTCTTTAATCTGTATTTACTGATCAATAATCAAACTGCTTTATACTGTTTTTATCTGTTCAAATATTATTAAAGGACAGAAGAAGAACATATTGAATTGCAGTGTATCATCCAACGTCGTCAGTATTTAACATGTTGATCAGATCATGATTTATTATTTACAGATTGATTTTATTATAACGAGGTATTTTAAAGAGACTTTTATAAATATCTTCATCAATCTGTTTCCAGGAAGAACAAAGTACAACCATCTTTATTTACCGCACGGGATCTTTTTATACTTTTGATACATTGTCAGAGCATTACTTTTACTTGTAACAATATTTTTATAGTGTGTTTTAGTACTTTTACGATCAATTCTCAAAACAGTATTTTGTCAATGTACTTTTACTTATGTGTCAATACTTAATGAAGTATTTTACAGTGTGGTATTAGTACTTTTACAATCAATACTTGAAACAGTATTTTGGAATTGTACTTTTACTTGGGTATTAATACTTAATGAATTATTTTACTGTGTGGTATTAATCAATACTTTTACTTCAGTATCAAGGCAGCACTTTTACCTTTAGCAGAGTATTTTTACAGTGTGTAGTACTTTTACTGCAGTAAAGGATCTGAGTACTTCTTCAAGGACCACTGATTTAAAAAAAACAAAAAAAAAAACGTTGGTCCTTTCATCCGGGTTCTTTCCTCCGACCGGTTGTGGCGGGAATCCATCTTAAACTCGGCTAGCTCGGTTAGCTCCGCTTCCTTTAGTTTGTGTCTTAACCAGTTGATTCTAGCTTCATTTAGAACTTAACACGAACACTAGAATCGGGTATCGAGGTCCGTTTTATTTAAAGAGTTAACTACAATAACGTTGTGTCTCTCTATCAAAGACGTTGAGTCAAGAAGTAGCGTGAATCCATTTGCAGCAACCGCTAAGCTAACAGTGAGCTAGCTCGGTAGCATTAGCCGCCATTAGCAGCACTTCAGCAGAATCCATTTGTGTAGCTTAGTCTGCTCGAGCTAGCTTAGGTAACGTTAGCATTAAATAGACCAGGTTAGAAGAAGAATGGCAACAGGGAGAAGACAGATGAAGAAGAAACACCCGGAAGAAAAATTAGATAAAAAGGTTTTTGATTTTATGACAGAAGATGAAAAGAAAGAGCTGAGCGGCTCAGAGGAGGATGTCAGAGAAGGTAAGTGTACCACTAGCTCATGGTAGCTACTGTTAGCTAACATTACGTAACATACACATAATATATATATGTATAGAATATTATAAATACATTAGAATGTTAGTTTAAATGTACAATATAACTAAATGCAATGCATTGTTTATGCAAAGCTGAATTATTGCTCACAATTATTGAACATCACTGATTATCACGTGATTGTCATACATTGAATGTGTTGTAACTCAGTTATCCTGTTATACATGTGACATCTATTGCGCTTCTGTCCGTCCTGGGAGAGGGATCCCTCCTCTTGCTCTCCCACAGGTCGCTCCCTCTTTTCTCCCTGTTAAAGGGGTTTTTGGGGGAGTTTTTCCTGTTCCGATGTGAGGGTTCCGGGGGATGTCAAATATGTACATATTGTAAAGCCCTCTGAGGTTTTGGGCTACACAAAAATAAATAGAATTGAATTATAATCCTATGTAATATATTTTATTCTGCAGAATGAGTACTTTATTTTAAGTAAATAGAATTTTAAACTTGTAAAATTACATTTTGAATGCATGATTTTTTTATTTTAAAAGTATTATTTCAGTATTTCTACACTGTAGTGTTAATACTTTTATCTGAATAAAGTTAGCATTAGCTTTCTAGCTACTAAACGAACATTAATAATTCATTTCTTTGTCCCCAGATGAAACTCCGATGGGGGAAAAGTCGGCCAAGAAGAGACCAGCATCCGACTTTGAAGAGGAGGCAACGAGTGCTGTCGGGTATTGAAACTCTTTAATTACAGCTTCATTTATTAGCTATATTTAATGTATAGTTATATTATATACGTAGTATGTGACATTTAAAGCTACGTCTCTCTCTCTTTTCTCACCTTCAGAAATGAGGTTCACTCCATGTTGGAGAAATTCGGAGGTAAGCAGCTTTGTGCAGGTGTGTTTGTTTTTCCTCTGCTCGAAGCGTTAAAGTCGTTCTCTCTCCTGTTTACTGCATCTTTGACCAGCTTTTATACCACACTATTGATGCTTTTATACTTTATATCCTACACTATATTATGTACTATTATACTACTGTTATAGTTGATGGTGTCATATAGCTTTACATGTAGCGTTACTATACTTAGCTGCTACTAATCACACCACTATGTATATTTGTATTGTATTTCATATACTGTACTCATTATTTCACCTTTTCTCTGTGTAGCTATACATCAATATTTATGTCCTTTTTCCAACAACAGCTCATCCTATTCATATAAAGTCCAGTGTAAACGGAATATAAACACCAATACTCACATATTGTACTATCGGTCTATAAGAGTTATTGTTCTGCTTCCAGCTGACATCAGTAAGGTGATGCAGGGCAAGAAGAAACGTCTGGAGGCTCTGACCAAGAACTACATGAAGGGAAGTCAACACAAGCTGGAGCAGCTGTGGAACAGCCACCACGGACAGAGGTGAGGACACATCATCATGAGTATCTGATACTGCCGAGGAGTACAATGACTCACTATATGAGGGGGTGAAGTGGAGAGTAAGACAGTGTATAAGTTACAGTATTATGAACTTAAATATGGGCGTAGTGTATATTTACATCTTCGTTTATTCATCTTTTGAGATGTTCTTTGAGATAAAACACCTCACAAATGTCCGTGAAAGTAAAGTACATTTACTCAAGTACTGCACTTTCATTTTGATGTACTTGTACTTTACATGAGTATTTCTATTTTCTGCTACTTTATACTTCTACTCCTCCACATCTCAGAGGTACATATAGTACTTTATACTGCACTACATCTCAGAGGTACATGTTGTACTTTATACTGTAGTACATCTCAGAGGTACATATTGTACTTTATACTGTACTACATCTCAGAGGTACATGTTGTACTTTATACTGTACTACATCTCAGAGGTACATATAGTACTTTATACTGTACTACATCTCAGAGGTACATATAGTACTTTATACTGTACTACATCTCAGAGGTACATATAGTACTTTATACTGTACTACTTCTCAGAGGTACATAAAGTACTTTATACTGTACTACATCTCAGAGGTACATATTGTACTTTATACTGTACTACATCTCAGAGGTACATGTAGTACTTTCTACTGTACTACTTCTCAGAGGTACATAAAGTACTTTATACTGTACTACATCTCAGAGGTACATATTGTACTTTATACTGTACTACATCTCAGAGGTACATGTAGTACTTTCTACTGTACTACATCTCAGAGGTACATGTTGTACTTTGTACTGTACTACATCTCAGAGGTACATATTGTACTTTATACTGTACTACATCTCAGGGGTACATATAGTACTTTATACTGTACTACATCTCAGAGGTACATATTGTACTTTATACTGTACTACATCTCAGGGGTACATATAGTACTTTATACTGTACTACATCTCAGAGGTACATATTGTACTTTATACCGTACTACATCTCAGAGGTACATATTGTACTTTATACTGTACTACATCTCAGAGGTACATATTGTACTTTATACCGTACTACATCTCAGAGGTACATATTGTACTTTATACTGTACTACATCTCAGAGGTACATATTGTACTTTATACTGTACTACATCTCAGAGGTACATGTGTGTGTGTGTGTGTGTTTTTACAGACAGAAGATGACTCAGCAGTATTCCCAGCAGGTGTCCTCAGCTCTGCAGCAGTGGGAGTCTGAAGCTCAGCGAGCTGAAGAACAGGAAGAGAAGCTCAACGTGTGTTCACTTCCTCCTTTGATTGGTTAGAAAAAGGTCACATGCTTGATGCTCTGACCTCAGTGAAGAGAAAAACCCTCGATACTAACAAGACATCATGCTAGTGACTCTGTGACTCTCCTACAGAACCTGTTCAGACAGCAGCAGAAGATCCTGCAGCAGGCCCGAGTGGTCCAGAACCAGAAGCTGAAGACCGTCAGAGAACTCTACGAGCAGTTTGTGAAGGTTTCAGAAAACAAACCCTTTACAAACATCTCATACATGTGATATACACACATCTCATACATGATATATAAACATCTCATACATGATATATAAACATCTCATACATGATATATAAACATCTCATACATGATATACAAACATCTCATACATGTGATATACACACATCTCATACATGATATATAAACATCTCATACATGATATATAAACATCTCATACATGATATATAAACATCTCATACATGATATATAAACATCTCATACATGTGATATATAAACATCTCATACATGTGATATATAAACATCTCATACATGATATATAAACATCTCATACATGTGATATATAAACATCTCATACATGTGATATATAAACATCTCATACATGTGATATATAAACATCTCATACATGTGATATATAAACATCTCATACATGTGATATATAAACATCTCATACATGATATATAAACATCTCATACAAGATATATAAACATCTCATACATGATATATAAACATCTCATACATGATATATAAACATCTCATACAAGATATATAAACATCTCATACATGATATATAAACATCTCATACATGTGATATATAAACATCTCATACATGATATATAAACATCTCATACATGTGATATATAAACATCTCATACATGTGATATATAAACATCTCATACATGTGATATATAAACATCTCATACATGATATATAAACATCTCATACATGTGATATATAAACATCTCATACATGTGATATATAAACATCTCATACATGTGATATATGAACATCTCATACATGATATATGAACATCTCATACATGATATATAAACATCTCATACATGATATATAAACATCTCATACATGTGATATAAACATCTCATACATGTGATATAAACATCTCATACATGTGATATATAAACATCTCATACATGTGATATATAAACATCTCATACATGTGATATATAAACATCTCATACATGTGATATATAAACATCTCATACATGATATATAAACATCTCATACATGTGATATATAAACATCTCATACATGTGATATATAAACATCTCATACATGTGATATATAAACATCTCATACATGTGATATATAAGCATCTCATACATGATATATAAACATCTCATACATGTGATATATAAACATCTCATACATGATATATAAACATCTCATACATGTGATATATAAACATCTCATACATGTGATATACAAACATCTCATACATGATATATAAACATCTCATACATGATATATAAACATCTCATACATGTGATATATAAACATCTCATACATGTGATATATAAACATCTCATACATGATATATAAACATCTCATACATGTGATATATAAACATCTCATACATGATATATAAACATCTCATACATGTGATATATAAACATCTCATACATGTGATATATAAACATCTCATGCATGTGATATATAAACATCTCATGCATGTGATATATAAACATCTCACGCATGTGATATATAAACATCTCACGCATGTGATATATAAACATCTCACGCATGTGATATATAAACATCTCACGCATGTGATATATAAACATCTCATACATGTGATATACAAACATCTCATACATGTGATATACAAACATCTCATACATGTGATATACAAACATCTCATACATGTGATATATAAACATCTCATACATGTGATATATAAACATCTCATACATGATATATAAACATCTCATGCATGTGATATATAAACATCTCATACATGTGATATATAAACATCTCATACATGTGATATATAAACATCTCATACATGTGATATATAAACATCTCATACATGATATATGAACATCTCATACATGTGATATATGAACATCTCATACATGTGATATACAAACATCTCATACATGTGATATATAAACATCTCATACATGTGATATATAAACATCTCATACATGATATATAAACATCTCATACATGTGATATACGAACATCTCATACATGTGATATACGAACATCTCATACATGTGATATATAAACATCTCATACATGATATATAAACATCTCATACATGTGATATATAAACATCTCATGCATGTGATATATAAACATCTCATGCATGTGATATATAAACATCTCATACATGTGATATATAAACATCTCATACATGTGATATATAAACATCTCATACATGTGATATATAAACATCTCATACATGATATATAAACATCTCATACATGATATATAAACATCTCATACATGTGATATATAAACATCTCATACATGTGATATATAAACATCTCATACATGTGATATATAAACATCTCATACATGTGATATACAAACATCTCATGCATGTGATATACAAACATCTCATGCATGTGATATATAAACATCTCACGCATGTGATATATAAACATCTCACGCATGTGATATACAAACATCTCACGCATGTGATATACAAACATCTCACGCATGTGATATACAAACATCTCACGCATGTGATATATAAACATCTCACGCATGATATATAAACATCTCATACATGTGATATATAAACATCTCATACATGTGATATATAAACATCTCATACATGTGATATATAAACATCTCATACATGTGATATATAAACATCTCATACATGTGACATATAAACATCTCATACATGTGATATACAAACATCTCATACATGTGATATATAAACATCTCATACATGTGATATATAAACATCTCATACATGTGATATATAAACATCTCATACATGTGATATATAAACATCTCATACATGTGATATATAAACATCTCATACATGATATATAAACATCTCATACATGTGATATATAAACATCTCATACATGTGATATATAAACATCTCATACATGTGATATATAAACATCTCATACATGATATATAAACATCTCATACATGTGATATATAAACATCTCATACATGATATATAAACATCTCATACATGATATATAAACATCTCATACATGTGATATATAAACATCTCATACATGATATATAAACATCTCATACATGTGATATATAAACATCTCATACATGTGATATATAAACATCTCATACATGTGATATATAAACATCTCATACATGTGATATATAAACATCTCATGCACCTCTTTAAGTCCAGCTGGTGTTTGTTGAAGAAGTCAACGTGGATCTGTTTGTTTCCTCCTCTAGAACATGGAGGACATGGAGAAGAGCCACGACACCTTCCTGGTGGGGGCGCAGCAGGAGCTGAGGAAGGAGATGGCCACGCTGCAGAAGAAGATCCTCATGGACACGGTGCGTTAGCGCTCATCCACATCAGCTCCACTCAGTGACCTCACAGCTGATGTCACAGATTGATTCAATATATTGTTGACAACAAATGACATGTTGTGAAGAATACAAAAGATCAAAGATAGACAGAGAGACAATATATTATAGTATATATATTATAGTATATATATAAATATTAGTGCTGGGCAACGATTAAAATATTTAATCGCGATTAATCGCATGGTTTATTTGCGATTAATCGCATTGTTATGGCAAAGTTCAAAAATGAGTTATAAAGTAGTGTATTGCGCACTTTTATTTTAAGTACTGCTCTATGAACAAAGGGCAATAACATTTGGTTCACGAGATGCAGGCAGCATGTTTCATACTTAATGTGAATATAATTCATACTTTGTTGGCATCTTATTCTGAAAACCGGATGTTGGTCTGAAGAAACCGGATGTTGTCTCACGTTAATGTTTCCGCTAACTTTCAAAGTGCTTCGCTCTGATCTGTGCGTTTGAATGCGTTCACGGTGAATGTCAGCGTAGAGCTGCACTAACATGTGAGAGTCTGTGACGTCACCAGCGATGTCCAGTCGTCTCCAGGCAGAGCAGCGGAAGTCGTCTTTTCTCTAAAGCAGGGGTGTCAAACTCATTTTCACTCTGGGGCCACATCAGCATCACGGTCGCCCTCAAAGGGCCGGTTGTAAATGTAAGAGGGTGTAAATGTAAAATGTAAATGTAAAATGACGTGGAGTACCGTATGGTACTCCTAACATATTTAGTTTAGTTTCCCGGGATATCTGTGACTTCCACAACACGTACTTCCACTTGTGTGATTTCTCCTCCGCCATTGTTTCCTGTTGCTGGTGCAAAATGCATTCTGGGATATTTGGCTGTCCCAAGTACAGACAAGTCACCGTCGATGCATCCCGGTAAAATGGGCGGAGCCACATCCTGGCATGAGGACCGTGCTTGGCTCGATGTGAACTTTGAACTGGAACACTTGGGCTGAGACTGATGACGTTTCACAAGTCCACGAGTTCACAAGTCCACGAGTTCACAAGTACAGAGAAGTACGCATGTTGAGAAAGGCACGATCACACTTGTTGGAAATATGCTATCTCATCACTTCGACTTTCTATCTCATAATTTCGACCATGGGGATATTTGTTGGAATGCTGTTAAGCATTCCAACTATTGTTCTTCGAATCTTTATTGTTACAATAAAACAAATATCCCCATGGTCGAAGTTATGAGATTCATTATGAGAATTATGAGATTCTTCGAATCTTTATTCAACTTCTATTTCTTCCGTCGCAACGCTTCTTGTCCTTCATTTTTTAAGCTACAGAAACCGTTCAACTATTAAAATGTTCAGCTCTTTCACCAGAGGGGTGCTATGACTTTTCATATTTCTAACCTTTAAACTTTTTGAATTATTAAGGTTTTTATTTTCAATGGGATCTCTATGGAGAATATTTTCAAATGGCTTCAGGCACACAGGTGTTCGCGATTGAGCCAATTAGTGATATTTATAAATATATATATATATAGGTCTTGGAGACATGATTTGTTGCAGCTGTTACGTGTTGCAGCTCGGCCAATCAGATATGAGGATTCTGATAAGTTTCCTGATTCGAGTGACATTTACACACACCGCGACACAAGAGGGAGAGACGAGGAAAGACGTGGCAGAGCAGGACAATAGTCATGTAAGCTGTAAAAGATAAAACAGTACAATCTCCAAATGAGAAAGATTTCCAGAGATATCAGAGCCTCTCTCTCTGCCTCACTTTTGATATTTCTAACCTTTAAACTTTTTGAATGATTAAGCTTTTTATTTTCAATGGGATCTCTGTGGAGAATATTTTCAAATGGCTTCAGGCACACAGGTGTTCACGATTGAGCCAATTAGTGATGTTGACAAACACACAGACTCACAGACACACACGCACATACACTCCTCTCCCTCTATCTCGCTGTGTGTCTCTCTCTCATACAGTCATTCAGGTCCGTCCCCCCCCCCCCCCCCCCCCCCCCCCCACACACACACACACACGCCATTTTAAAATAAAAGCCCCACAGAATGAATCCTAACTGAAATGCTTGTGATGAGCCTGTCATTTAATAACCGGTTTGTGTTTATCTAACATTATGATTCTGTCTCCTCTCCCCTTCTCCCCCACACCCCACACCCCATTTCAAAATAAAAGCCCCATGGATTAACTGTATTTAAACAAGCTCAAAATTAGGCTTTTTTGTTAAAAAAATGAATGCTCTAACTACTACTGCTGCTGCTAATATAGTATTACTGATACTGCTACTACTACTTCTACTATAACTTTTGCTGTTGCTACTATTACTACTACTGCTACTGCTATTACTGCTACCATCAATATTATTACTACCACTACTGCTATTACTACCACTACTACTATTACTTTACGACAACTGCTACTACTACTGCTATTCATGCTACTAAAAGTAGTAATACTACTTCAGTTATTAGTACGACTGCTACTAGTACTACTACTACTGCTACATCTTCTACTGCCATTACTATTACTATTACTACTACTACTACTACTGTGATATTAAATACTACGACCAATACTGCAGCTATTACTATGACTACTGATAGTACGTCTTCGACTACTTCTAATTACTAATGCTTCTACTACAACTTCTACTACTACTACAAATATCACTTATACGACTACTAGTAGTTATTCTAATGCTACTAATACTTCTACTAATAATACATCTACTACAACTACAACTTCTACTCCTACTACTACTAGTAGTTATTCTAATGCTACTAATAATACTTCTACTACAACTTCTACTACTACAAATATCACCACTGATGAATTTTTCTTAAGCCACAGAAACTGTTCAAATATCAAAATGTTCAGCTCTTTCAGGAGAGGTGTGATATGACTTTTCATATTGTAATCTTTAAACTTTTTGAATTATTAAGCTTTTTGCAATTTGTTTCAAGATCTATTTTCAGCAATGTTTTTGCGATTAATTTCAGTTTTCAGCATTCCAACGCATTTTCAGCAGGAAATGCATTTTCTAGTTTTATTTTCACATCTAACTTTTAATTTTTGTATAAAAAAAAAATATATATATATATATATTTTTTATTTTTTTGCTGGCAGATTCGCGGGCCACATAAAATGACGAGGCGGGCCGGATCCGGTCCGCGGGCCGTATGTTTGACACCCCTGCTCTACGGCAACCCTGAAGAGACATCACATCTCTAATGCAAAACCATGAACATGAGACAGTCTGACTACAGCATTTTGCTGCTTTATCCCACTGCTCTTGTCATCCTCTTGTTATGTCTATGTATTGTCTCTTGTCTTTCAGTTTAAAAAAACATATATATATATTTTTTGTAATTTAAAAAATGCGTTTACGCGCGATAAAATAGTTGTCTGCGTTAATTAATTAATGCGTTAACGCGAAATGAACGTGTTACCTTGCCCAGCACTAATAAATATATATTTTGCAGAAGTCAGTGATGTCACATCCTGTTGTCCTCGTGTTGTTTCCACAGCAACAGCAGGAGATGGCGACGGTCCGTAAGTCTCTTCAGTCCATGCTGTTCTAACGAGCTACTTCCTGCTTCAGGGATGCATTCTGGGTGTTGGAGTTTTCATGGTTATTGTAGTTTGTTGCAAAAAAAACGTTTTTACAGAACTGTGTGTTCAGCTTCTTTTTTACTCGTTTAATAAGGATATTTGTTGTTTGTTGAAAGTGAAGACTAGTTTTTATGCAGACTTTTATTGTGAAGTCAAAGTGTTTAAGAGTTCTGTTGACTATTAATATTGTGTGTTACAGTACAGGAATAAATCAAATGTGTTTTATATCTTCTGAAGAGTGAAGATGTTTTTATTTTATCTTCAACATAATACAAAAATCAGACCGAAAAACAGCGTCTGGGTTAAGATTCAAGTACACACATATATACACACATATATATATATATATATTTATTTATTTTAGTGCTGGGCAAGTTAGCGCGTTATTATCGCGTTCACGCATTTTTTAAAATTTGTTATTAAGCGGACATTTTTAACACAAGAACCTGGCAGCGAGTGGTGAACAGCTGTTTGTGTGGCCTCTGTCTGTCTGTCTCTCTCGCTGTCTGTCTGTCTGTCTGTCTCGGTCTGTCTCTCTCTGTCTGTCTGTCTCTCTGTCTGTCTGTCTGTCTCTCTGTCTGTCTCTCTGTCTCTCTGTCTGTCTGTCTGTCTGTCTCTCTGTCTGTCTGTCTCTCTGTCTGTCTGTCTGTCTCTCTGTCTGTCTCTACTAATAATCAGAGATAATTATATTCTTCTGTGTGGACAGAAAGCCCGGAGAATCTGCCGATTTCTGTTTCTATCGGTGCTGATTGTTTACATGACTCCTGAGAGAGAGAGAGAGAGAGAGAGAGAGAGAGAGAGAGAGAGAGAGAGAGAGAGAGAGAGAGAGAGAGAGAGAGAGAGAGAGAGAGAGAGAGAGAGAGAGAGAGAGAGAGAGAGAGAGAGAGAGAGAGAGAGAGAGAGAGAGAGAGAGAGAGAGAGAGAGAGAGAGTAGACACACATATATGTATGTATATATGTATATATATACATGTGTGTGTGTGTATATACACACACATACACTAAAACTAAAATGTAGTCAGAAGGTCAAGAATCACATACGAGACACTCGTCCTCTTCAAACAGATTTATTTCAACTATTTGTAGAAACTTGTATCATAGAAGTGTTCTTCATAAAGATCACCAGTTTTTACCTGCATTGTTTATATTTCAATGTAAAATTATGTATAAAATACGACATCATGATCAGTTGAAACATGGTCTTGAGGGCATCATGTGTGATCATGAGGTGCTGAGCGGGTCTACGTTGGATTCAGCGTCGTACTTGTCTTCTGCTTCTCATGGAACATGCTCTCATGTTCAAAAACACATTCACCATCTGAATCGACCTCAACTCACCCTCTGAGCGCCTGTCTCTTTAAGACCACAGGCTGCTCTGATTGGCTGGTGGGCAGTTTATTCTAATGAGCCTGTATGTGACACAAGAGGAACCAAATCTGATTGGCTCGTTAAATCACATGTTTTCTGATCAACACAGACTGAAACAAACCGTGTAAAGAACTTTATTTAGGTTATTGAGGATGTTCATATTAGATTTATTCATATTATTAATTATTATTATTTGTGGAGTTTTAAATCAGCAAAAATACATCAAAACAAATCCCCGTCAGACCCAGAACCACTAGAGACTCAGCAGAGTCCCCGTCAGACCCAGAACCACCAGAGACTCATCAGAGTCCCCGTCAGACCCAGAACCACCAGAGACTCAGCAGAGTCCCCGTCAGACCCAGAACCACCAGAGACTCAGCAGGGTCCCCGTCAGAGCCAGAACCACCAGAGACTCTACAGAGTCCCCGTCAGACCCAGAACCACCAGAGACTCTACAGAGTCCCCATCAGACCCAGAACCACCAGAGACTCTGCAGGGTCCCCGTCAGACCCAGAACCACCAGAGACTCAGCAGGGTCCCCGTCAGACTCAGAGCCAGAGTGAGGACCGGCGGCGCGGCGGCCACAGCGGATCCGGTGTTGCAGAGGTTGCTGCTGCAGCATCGGTACGTGAAGCCGGAGATCGCCGGGAACATCTGGGACAGACGGGAGTTATCACAGTCTGTGTACCGGAGACACTGACGGATGGTCTTACCTCCTGGAGGGACACACACACGGTGAGGACACACACACGGTGAGGACACACACACGGTGAGAACACACACACGGTGAGGACACACACACGGTGAGAACACACACACGGTGAGAACACACACACGGTGAGGACACACACGGTGAGGACAGACACACGGTGAGAACACACACGGTGAGGACACACACGGTGAGGACAGACACACGGTGAGAACACACACACGGTGAGGACACACACAAGGTGAGGACACACACACGGTGAGGACACACACACGGTGAGGACACACACGGTGAGGACACACACACAGTGAGGACAGACACACACACGGTGAGGACAGACACACGGTGAGGACACACACAGTGAGGACAGACGCACGGTGAGGACAGACGCACGGTGAGGACACACACAGTGAGGACAGACGCACGGTGAGGACAGACGCACGGTGAGGACACACACACGGTGAGGACAGACGCACGGTGAGGACACACACACGGTGAGTACAGACACACACGGTGAGGACAGACGCACGGTGAGGACAGACACACGGTGAGGACACACGCACGGTGAGGACAGACGCACGGTGAGGACACACGGTGAGGACAGACACACGGTGAGGACAGACACACGGTGAGGACACACACACGGTGAGGACAGACACACGGTGAGAACACACACACGGTGAGGACACACACACGGTGAGGACACACACACGGTGAGGACACACACACGGTGAGGACACACACACAGTGAGGACAGACACACACACGGTGAGGACAGACACACGGTGAGGACACACACAGTGAGGACAGACGCACGGTGAGGACAGACACACGGTGAGGACAGACACACGGTGAGGACACACACACGGTGAGGACAGACGCACGGTGAGGACACACACACGGTGAGTACAGACACACGGTGAGGACAGACACACGGTGAGGACAGACGCACGGTGAGGACAGACACACGGTGAGGACACACACACGGTGAGGACAGACACACGGTGAGGACAGACACACACACGGTGAGGACACACACACGGTGAGGACAGACGCACAGTGAGGACACACACACGGTGAGTACAGACACACACGGTGAGGACAGACACACGGTGAGGACACACACACGGTGAGGACACACACACGGTGAGGACAGACACACGGTGAGGACAGACGCACGGTGAGGACAGACACACGGTGAGGACACACACACGGTGAGGACAGACACACGGTGAGGACAGACACACACACGGTGAGGACACACACACGGTGAGGACAGACGCACGGTGAGGACACACACACGGTGAGTACAGACACACACGGTGAGGACAGACACACGGTGAGGACAGACACACGGTGAGGACACACACACGGTGAGGACAGACACACGGTGAGGACACACACACGGTGAGGACACACACACGGTGAGGACAGACACACGGTGAGGACACACACACGGTGAGGACAGACGCACGGTGAGGACACACACACGGTGAGTACAGACACACACGGTGAGGACAGACACACGGTGAGGACAGATGCACGGTGAGGACACACACACGGTGAGTACAGACACACACACGGTGAGGACAGACACACGGTGAGGACAGACGCACAGTGAGGACAGACACACACACGGTGAGGACAGTGAGACTGGTTCAGGACCAGGTAGACAATGCTTCTCGTGACTTTCAGGTCAGGACTCACCTCTCTCACTCAGAGAGATGCAGGAGTCTTCATATGTGCACTCCTGCACGTTCTCACAGCGGCCAGTGTAATCAGAGCACTTGTAGCAGCGAAGTCCAGAACCTGAAGAAGAAGAAGAGAAGGAGAAGAAAGAGAAAGAGGAGAAGAAGAAGAAGTGTGTATTATGTGGCGTCCTCTAGTGGTGAGGTTGCAGATGACATTGAGACAAGAGAAGAAGAAGTGTGTGTTTGTCACGGGGCATGATGGACTCAAACGCAGACCAGAAGACTCAAATGGGAATTTAATAAACACTTAAATCAGAACATGGACACCACAAGAACACACCGGGAATCCAGGGACGAGAGACGAGGCAGGACAAGACAAGACAACCGGCGGGTAGAACAAACAGGGAGTGACAGAGAGACGGGGTCATAAGGTCACGAGGACAGGTGAGGGGAGCTGGACTGGTGCTGACAGGTAGAGGGAGGAGCTACAGAAAGACACAGAACACAGATCGTGACAGTTTGTCCATTCAGGGCTTCTGTAGGATGATGAAGAGCATCTCACACACTGAAGATGAAGAGGACAGACTCACACACTGAAGATGAAGAGGACAGACTCACACACTGAAGATGAAGAGGACAGACTCACACAGTGAAGATGAAGAGGACAGACTCACACACTGAAGATGAAGAGGACAGACTCACAGTGATGATGAAGAGCATCTCACACAGTGAAGATGAAGAGGACAGACTCACACAGTGAAGAGGACAGACTCACACAGTGATGATGAAGAGGACAGACTCACACAGTGAAGATGAAGAGGACAGACACACACTGAAGATGAAGAGGACAGACTCACAGTGATGATGAAGAGGACAGACTCACACAGTGAAGATGAAGAGGACAGACTCACACAGTGAAGATGAAGAGGACAGACTCACACAGTGAAGAGGACAGACTCACACAGTGAAGATGAAGAGGACAGACTCACACAGTGAAGATGAAGAGGACAGACTCACACAGTGAAGATGAAGAGGACAGACTCACAGTGATGATGAAGAGGACAGACTCACACTGATGATGAAGAGGACAGACTCACACTGATGATGAAGAGGACAGACTCACAGTGATGATGAAGAGGACAGACTCACACAGTGATGATGAAGAGGACAGACTCACACAGTGATGATGAAGAGGACAGACTCACACACTGAAGATGAAGAGGACAGACTCACAGTGATGATGAAGAGCATCTCACACAGTGAAGATGAAGAGGACAGACTCACACAGTGAAGAGGACAGACTCACAGTGATGATGAAGAGGACAGACTCACACAGTGATGATGAAGAGGACAGATTCAGTGATGATGAAGAGCATCTCACACAGTGATGATGAAGAGGACAGACTCACACAGTGAAGATGAAGAGGACAGACTCAGTGATGATGAAGAGGACAGACTCAGTGATGATGAAGAGGACAGACTCAGTGATGATGAAGAGGACAGACTCACACAGTGATGATGAAGAGGACAGACTCACACAGTGATGATGAAGAGGACAGACTCACACAGTGAAGATGAAGAGGACAGACTCACACAGTGAAGATGAAGAGGACAGACTCACACAGTGAAGATGAAGAGGACAGACTCACACAGTGATGATGAAGAGGACAGACTCACAGTGATGATGAAGAGGACAGACTCACACAGTGAAGATGAAGAGGACAGACTCACACTGATGATGAAGAGGACAGACTCACACTGATGATGAAGAGGACAGACTCACAGTGAAGATGAAGAGGACAGACTCACAGTGATGATGAAGAGGACAGACTCACAGTGATGATGAAGAGGACAGACTCACAGTGAAGATGAAGAGGACAGACTCACAGTGATGATGAAGAGGACAGACTCACACAGTGAAGATGAAGAGGACAGACTCACACAGTGATGATGAAGAGGACAGACTCACAGTGAAGATGAAGAGGACAGACTCACAGTGATGATGAAGAGGACAGACTCACACAGTGATGATGAAGAGGACAGACTCACACAGTGATGATGAAGAGGACAGACTCACAGTGAAGATGAAGAGGACAGACTCACAGTGAAGATGAAGAGGACAGACTCACAGTGAAGATGAAGAGGACAGACTCACAGTGATGATGAAGAGGACAGACTCACAGTGAAGATGAAGAGGACAGACTCACAGTGATGATGAAGAGGACAGACTCACAGTGATGATGAAGAGGACAGACTCACACAGTGAAGATGAAGAGGACAGACTCACACAGTGAAGATGAAGAGGACAGACTCACACAGTGAAGATGAAGAGGACAGACTCACACAGTGAAGATGAAGAGGACAGACTCACACAGTGAAGATGAAGAGGACAGACTCACAGTGATGATGAAGAGGACAGACTCACAGTGAAGATGAAGAGGACAGACTCACACAGTGAAGATGAAGAGGACAGACTCACAGTGATGATGAAGAGGACAGACTCACACAGTGATGATGAAGAGGACAGACTCACAGTGATGATGAAGAGGACAGACTCACAGTGAAGATGAAGAGGACAGACTCACACAGTGAAGATGAAGAGGACAGACTCACACAGTGATGATGAAGAGGACAGACTCACACAGTGATGATGAAGAGGACAGACTCACACAGTGATGATGAAGAGGACAGACTCACACAGTGAAGATGAAGAGGACAGACTCACAGTGATGATGAAGAGGACAGACTCACACAGTGAAGATGAAGAGGACAGACTCACAGTGATGATGAAGAGGACAGACTCACACAGTGAAGATGAAGAGGACAGACTCACACAGTGATGATGAAGAGGACAGACTCACACAGTGAAGATGAAGAGGACAGACTCACACAGTGATGATGAAGAGGACAGACTCACACAGTGAAGATGAAGAGGACAGACTCACAGTGAAGATGAAGAGGACAGACTCACAGTGATGATGAAGAGGACAGACTCACACAGTGAAGATGAAGAGGACAGACTCAGTGATGATGAAGAGGACAGACTCAGTGATGATGAAGAGGACAGACTCAGTGATGATGAAGAGGACAGACTCAGTGATGATGAAGAGGACAGACTCACACAGTGATGATGAAGAGGACAGACTCACACAGTGATGATGAAGAGGACAGACTCACAGTGAAGATGAAGAGGACAGACTCACACAGTGAAGATGAAGAGGACAGACTCACACAGTGAAGATGAAGAGGACAGACTCACACAGTGAAGATGAAGAGGACAGACTCACACAGTGAAGATGAAGAGGACAGACTCACACAGATGATGAAGAGGACAGACTCACACAGATGATGAAGAGGACAGACTCACAGTGAAGATGAAGAGGACAGACTCACAGTGAAGATGAAGAGGACAGACTCACACAGTGATGATGAAGAGGACAGACTCACACAGTGATGATGAAGAGGACAGACTCACACAGTGAAGATGAAGAGGACAGACTCACACAGTGAAGATGAAGAGGACAGACTCACACAGTGAAGATGAAGAGGACAGACTCACACAGTGAAGATGAAGAGGACAGACTCAGTGATGATGAAGAGGACAGACTCAGTGATGATGAAGAGGACAGACTCAGTGATGATGAAGAGGACAGACTCAGTGATGATGAAGAGGACAGACTCACACAGTGATGATGAAGAGGACAGACTCACAGTGATGATGAAGAGGACAGACTCACAGTGAAGATGAAGAGGACAGACTCACAGTGATGATGAAGAGGACAGACTCACAGTGAAGATGAAGAGGACAGACTCACAGTGATGATGAAGAGGACAGACTCACAGTGATGATGAAGAGGACAGACTCACAGTGAAGATGAAGAGGACAGACTCACACAGTGAAGATGAAGAGGACAGACTCACACAGTGATGATGAAGAGGACAGACTCACACAGTGAAGATGAAGAGGACAGACTCACACAGTGAAGATGAAGAGGACAGACTCACACAGTGAAGATGAAGAGGACAGACTCAGTGATGATGAAGAGGACAGACTCACACAGTGAAGATGAAGAGGACAGACTCAGTGATGATGAAGAGGACAGACTCAGTGATGATGAAGAGGACAGACTCACACTGATGATGAAGAGGACAGACTCAGTGATGATGAAGAGGACAGACTCACACACTGATGATGAAGAGGACAGACTCAGTGATGATGAAGAGGACAGACTCAGTGATGATGAAGAGGACAGACTCACACACTGATGATGAAGAGGACAGACTCAGTGATGATGAAGAGGACAGACTCAGTGATGATGAAGAGGACAGACTCACACTGATGATGAAGAGGACAGACTCACACTGATGATGAAGAGGACAGACTCAGTGATGATGAAGAGGACAGACTCACACAGTGATGATGAAGAGGACAGACTCACACAGTGATGATGAAGAGGACAGACTCACACAGTGATGATGAAGAGGACAGACTCACACAGTGAAGATGAAGAGGACAGACTCAGTGATGATGAAGAGGACAGACTCACACTGATGATGAAGAGCATCTCACACACTGATGATGAAGAGGACAGACTCAGTGATGATGAAGAGGACAGACTCAGTGATGATGAAGAGGACAGACTCAGTGATGATGAAGAGGACAGACTCAGTGATGATGAAGAGGACAGACTCAGTAATGATGAAGAGGACAGACTCAGTGATGATGAAGAGGACAGACTCAGTGATGATGAAGAGGACAGACTCAGTGATGATGAAGAGGACAGACTCAGTGATGATGAAGAGGACAGACTCAGTGATGATGAAGAGGACAGACTCAGTGATGATGAAGAGGACAGACTCAGTGATGATGAAGAGGTCAGAGGTGGAAAGTACGTTGACTGAAGTACTGTACTCAAATACAATGATGAGGTACTTGTACTTGTATTTCCTGCGTCTCTTCTACATGTCAAAGTAAACGTTGTGTTTTCTTCATCTAATAACTTTGTTGACTTGGCAGATTCAGATTATTAATATCAAATGATCTATTATTAACTTATCAATGATGAGAGAACGCTTTATGATACATCAATAACTATAATGCAACAATATTATATTTTATTCTGCAAAATGAGCACTTCTACTTTGGGTACTGTCAGAATATTCTGATGCTGATATTTTGCTACTTTTAATTTAAATGCAGGAATTGAAGTTTCCACTCTGCAGTATAAGTACCTCTATCTCTGGTTCTGTGAGTAGTATAAGTACCTCTATCTCTGGTTCTGTGAGTAGTATAAGTATCTGGTTCTGTGAGTTGTATAAGTACCTCTATCTCTGGTTCTGTGAGTAGTATAAGTACCTCTGGTTCTGTGAGTAGTATAAGTACCTCTGGTTCTGTGAGTAGTATAAGTACCTCTATCTCTGGTTCTGTGAGTAGTATAAGTACCTCTGGTTCTGTGAGTAGTATAAGTACCTCTATCTCTGGTTCTGTGAGTAGTATAAGTATCTCTGGTTCTGTGAGTTGTATAAGTACCTCTATCTCTGGTTCTGTGAGTAGTATAAGTACCTCTGGTTCTGTGAGTAGTATAAGTACCTCTATCTCTGGTTCTGTGAGTAGTATAAGTACCTCTGGTTCTGTGAGTAGTATAAGTACCTCTGGTTCTGTGAGTAGTATAAGTACCTCTATCTCT
This sequence comes from Lycodopsis pacificus, assembly GCA_028022725.1. Taxonomy (NCBI): domain Eukaryota; kingdom Metazoa; phylum Chordata; class Actinopteri; order Perciformes; family Zoarcidae; genus Lycodopsis; species Lycodopsis pacificus. Next base: position 28,274,636 of record CM051698.1, read on the forward strand.
GGTTCTGTGAGTAGTATAAGTACCTCTGGTTCTGTGAGTAGTATAAGTACCTCTATCTCTGGTTCTGTGAGGTTAAACTTGTAGTTGTACTGTGTTCCTTCAGGATGAAGGCTCAGCGAACGGATACTTTCATGAAGATGTTTGTGATGCGTCCACTCACCCACATGAAGCATCGCACAACAGAGCAGCAGCAGTAATCCAAGGCAGCGCGCCATGGCCTCATGCAGACCAGGACCAGGAGACAGGACCAGGAGACGGGACCAGGAGGAGTTCAGGTCTGGGGTCTGGCTGTGTGTTGGTGTCTGGTCCTCTGTGAGGCAACAGGCGACTGAGAACGTCTCTTTGTCCAGCGGACCACAAAGACTCGCTGTGTGGCCAAACCTCCTCCTCCTCTTCCTCCTCCTCCTCTTCCTCGCGTCATGGTGTTTCTGCTCTTCTCGTCTCTGACAGGCGGCTCATGGAGCTGCTGCTGCTGCTGCTGCTGCTGCTGCTGCTGCTGCTGCTGCACTTTGTCCTCGTCGTTCTGAGTGTTTCGTTCTCCATCAAAACACTTCAAATGATCATGAAAACACATCTCTTCATGATGATTGTGAACGATCAATAATAATGTGCTGAGAGCTCGAGTAGGAAGTTAAACAGCTCATATTGTTAACAATGTGTTAACAATGTGTTATTAATGTGTTAACAATGTGTTATTAATGTGTTATTAATGTGTTCATGTGTTAACAATGTGTTATCAATGTGTTATCAATGTGTTGTTCATGTGTTAACAATGTGTTATTAATGTGTTCATGTGTTAACAATGTGTTATTAATGTGTTCATGTGTTAACAATGTGTTATTAATGTGTTAACAATGTGTTATTAATGTGTTCATGTGTTAACAATGTGTTATTAATGTGTTCATGTGTTAACAATGTGTTATTAATGTGTTAACAATGTGTTATTAATGTGTTATTAATGTGTTCATGTGTTAACAATGTGTTATCAATGTGTTATCAATGTGTTGTTCATGTGTTAACAATGTGTTATTAATGTGTTCATGTGTTAACAATGTGTTATTAATGTGTTCATGTGTTAACAATGTGTTATTAATGTGTTCATGTGTTAATGTGTTATTAATGTGTTAACAATGTGTTATTAATGTGTTAATGTGTTATCAATGTGTTATTAATGTGTTCATGTGTTAACATATTGTTAACACATGAACACATTGTAAACGATACCTGAACAATGTAACATGTTCACACTTTGTAGAAATAGATTCTCATTCTGAAATAATAGAAACACAACAATTCATATTGTCAGGTGATTATTTAATATTGAATAACTGATATTATATTCATTTCTGTCAATATATCCCCTAAATGTGTTTACTATATATAATTACATCTATAACTACCAATGGTATGTACTCTAATCCTGTGGTGTCAGAGAACTTGTACGTGTACTCCAGTAGAGGTCAGAGTACTTGTACGTGTACTCCCGCAGAGGTCAGAGTACTTGTACGTGTACTCCAGTAGAGGTCAGAGTACTTGTACGTGTACTCCAGCAGAGGTCAGAGTACTTGTACGTGTACTCCAGCAGAGGTCAGAGTACTTGTACGTGTACTCCAGTAGAGGTCAGAGTACTTGTACGTGTACTCCAGCAGAGGTCAGAGTACTTCTACGTGTACTCCAGCAGAGGTCAGAGTACTTGTACGTGTACTCCAGTAGAGGTCAGAGTACTTGTACGTGTACTCCAGCAGAGGTCAGAGTACTTGCACGTGTACTCCAGTAGAGGTCAGAGTACTTGTACGTGTACTCCAGCAGAGGTCAGAGTACTTGTACGTGTACTCCAGCAGAGGTCAGAGTACTTCTACGTGTACTCCAGCAGAGGTCAGAGTACTTGTACGTGTACTCCAGCAGAGGTCAGAGTACTTCTACGTGTACTCCAGCAGAGGTCAGAGTACTTCTACGTGTACTCCAGCAGAGGTCGGGGTTCTGCGTTGGTCTGAACGTGCTCCAGATGTTCTGCTGCTCCAGATGTTCTGCTGCTCCAGATGCTCTGCTGCTCACGTCAGCTACACACGAGAAGTCGTCTTCTGAAGTCATTTATGTAAGTTTTATTGATTTGATTGTTTTAATATATTTCTTTCTTGTGTGAGTGTGAAGTTAAACCTCGTGTTAAACAGTGAAAACACGTATTTATGGAACATAACTTCATTTATAAATCTTGTAGACAAACTGAGGAAACGTTTGACTGAGACGGACTTCTAAAACTCATTCACCGACATACCGATGACATCGTATCTCATCTCTCACATTTCTGCTTTATTTGTGTTTAAATAGTGAAACTAAGTCTTCACAACTTTGAACTGCTCAGTAATAATAATGTGATTATCACTACAAGTATATTTTATCGGCATTTCTGTCATTTTTCTGGCAGTTTTATAATTGATTTGATTGACAAAATGAGAAGTCAGACTTGACCCGCCGGCCGCTGAAGATCTCTGCTGAGCAGTTGAGAGGAAATACGTGGAAATATTCAGAGTGCATTCTGGGATGTCTGATGTCTTCTTGACACTTTTCTTTCTTCCTTTTCTGAAGACTGAAACTCTGCAGGAGACATTCATCTTCAACAACAAGGAACTGAGAGGGACAGACTTTCTGCTCTGATGCATTCACTTCTGTTAGCTGTTAGCTGTTAGCCGTTAGCCGTTAGCTGTTAGCCGTTAGCCGTTAGCCAAACACACCTTCACAGTACAACATGAAGCATCAGGCGGCATAAAGCAGGTCACACAAGATGCTGGAGAAGAGAGCAGCCAGAATCAGATCGCTGCGCTGCAGCAGAGATCAGTGGACAGACGCGGAGGTGAACACTCACTCACTCACTCCCACACGGTGAGTGCTGACCCATCTCAGACTCTCCTGGCGGTGACAGCGGGTCCTCTGGTGGAGGTGCTGCGTGGTGGAATAAGAACGTGTGACGTGATGATAGAAATACGTGTCTCTACATGCATACACTGATCACTGCTGTGTGATGACAAAGCATTTCGCTGAACTCTTATGTTATGAATACACAGAAGTGTTGCGTTTATTAAACATGGTAGTGCGCGTGGTGTGTTGGGCTCCTCTTCCTGGAGGAACTGGTCAAACAGGCTGCAGGTGAAGGTCTCGCGTTGCTCTGGTCTCACCGGTCACCTCGCGTCTTTGAAGGCTTTACCATTTGAAACAGAAATCATCGAAAACCAAAACCCACCAGTTCTGATCTCTGGAGTCACAATCAGACGAACGTGTGAAGATCACCAACATGTCCGAACACAATATTACGTTCATGGACAGAAAGGAAAGCAGCGAGCTCCACGAGAGGAACATCTGCTTCATATTCATGCTCCACGAGAGGAACATCTGCTTCATATTCATGCTCCACGAGAGGAACATCTGCTTCATATTCATGCTCCACGAGAGGAACATCTGCTTCATATTCATGCTCCACGAGAGGAACATCAGCTTCATATTCATGCTCCACGAGAGGAACATCTGCTTCATATTCATGCTCCACGAGAGGAACATCTGCTTCATATTCATGCTCCACGAGAGGAACATCAGCTTCATATTCATGCTCCACGAGAGGAACATCTGCTTCATATTCATGCTCCACGAGAGGAACATCAGCTTCATATTCATGCTCCACGAGAGGAACATCTGCTTCATATTAATGCTCCACGAGAGGAACATCAGCTTCATATTCATGCTCCACGAGAGGAACATCTGCTTCATATTCATGCTCCACGAGAGGAACATCAGCTTCATATTCATGCTCCACGAGAGGAACATCTGCTTCATATTAATGCTCCACGAGAGGAACATCAGCTTCATATTCATGCTCCACGAGAGGAACATCTGCTTCATATTCATGCTCCACGAGAGGAACATCTGCTTCATATTCATGCTCCACGAGAGGAACATCTGCTTCATATTCATGCTCCACGAGAGGAACATCTGCTTCATATTCATGCTCCACGAGAGGAACATCTGCTTCATATTCATGCTCCACGAGAGGAACATCAGCTTCATATTCATGCACGCGACAGACATGCAGCATAAAGCATCCAGACAAGAGCAGAGAGGAACAGGAGACATGAACATCTGGAGCTCAGAGGAGAGTCATTCTATTAATAACAATAATAATAATAAGAGAATAATAACAACAATACTATTAATAATAATAATAAGAGATAATAATAACAATAATATGAATAATAATAACAAGAGACAATAATAATAAGAGATAATAATAACAAGAGATAATAATAATAAGAGATAATAATAATAATAATAACAGATATTCATAACAAGAGATAATAACAATAAGAGATAATAATAATAATAATAACAATAAGAGATCATAATAATAAGAGATAATAATAATAAGAGAAAATAATAACAATAAGAGATAATAATAATAAGAGATAATAATAATAAGAGATCATAATAACAATAATAATAAGAGATAATAATAACAATAATAATAAGAGATAACAATAATAAAAGAAAATAATAACAATAAGAGATAATAATAATAAGAGATAATAATAATGATAAGAGATCATAATAACAATAACAATAAGAGATAATAATAATAAGAGATAATAATAATAATAATAAGAGATAATAATAATAATAATAAGAGAAAATAACAATAATAATAATAAGAGATAATAATAATAGTAATAACAATAAGAGATAATAATAACAATAAGAGATAATAATAATAAGAGATAATTCTATTCTTCTGTGTGTGGACAGAAAGCCCGGAGAATCTGCCGAGAACATTTCTGTTTCTATCGGTGCTGATTGTGTTTACGTGACTCCTACTAATGAGAGACATATATGTATGTATGTATATATATATATATATCTATATACATACATATATATATATCTATATATACATATAGATATCTATATATGTATATATATATATATATATATATATATAGATATCTATATATACATATAGATATCTATATATACATATAGATATATATATATATACACATATGGTATGTAGAACAATATGGAATACTGTCATAGAAAACATATACATAATGTATGTATTATATTGTAATAAATAGTTGAAATGAGCTCTTCATCATTAAAATGCTGTTTACATAAATGCATCAATATTTATATATATATTAGTGCTGGGCAAGTTAACGCGTTATTATCGTTCGTTAACAGTTTTTTTTAATTATTCTTCAGACATTTTTAACACAAGAACCGGCAGCGAGCGGTGAACAGCTGTTTGTGTGGCGTCTCTTCCGTCTCTTCACCTACACTCCCCTGGGTCCTAAGTCCCTCCATGTTCAGCTTCTTATCGCTCTCCATGTACCAACGTACATTCATAACAAACACCACACATATTACGGTCATCAGCGTTATTATGTGTCTGACCTAAATACCAAGAAAAGAAAAAATAAAAGATTCATTAAATGATTGTTTGAGTTTTTAAAGTGTTTTGTGTGTAATATGTATAATAAGCATCATTTAGTATCACTACTGAGAATCTAATAACATAAAAACATGACGTAGATATGTTTGCAGTTCTCAAGGTGTATATTTAAATATCATCTCTTACACATGAAGATAAAGTTGTGAACACCTGAATATCCACGATCAGAATCATTATAACTGTGTTATAACTGCTGCTAACAACAACCTGATGTGTTTAAAGTGTTCACACACAATGTTATTGACCTTTGTTCATAGAGCAGCACTTTAAAATACAAGTGCTCAATACACTACTTTATAATTCACTATTGAACTTTGTGCAAAACAATGAGATCAATCTTTAAAAAATCATGCGATTAAAGATTGTAATCGTTGCCCAGCACTAGTATACATATATGAGTACATTTACTTTTAGTCTTAGTACTTTCAGAACATTTTGATGCTGATACTTGTATTGTAACATAGTATTTAGTTGTGTGGTATTACTACTTTACTTTCTTCCACTGATCAACACTGACATAAAGGGTTATTGAGCTGCTGACTCAGCTAATTAGCATATTTAGCAGAATGTCAAACTCTTCCTTTAACTTGAGGACACAAAGAACATTTTACAAAACGTTTGTAAAAAGAAATAAAAAGTGAGCGTGTGCTTGTCTCAGCGTAATGTATCAAACACAGACATCTTAATATTGTCAAACACGGCTACAGTAACACGTCCGTATTGATTCTCTTAAAGTGGAGTCATTGAAGGACATGAAGCCGGCGTCTCAGTCAACAGCTGCAGCAGCGAACATGCTGTGGACAGTCACCTGATTCAAGAGACAAAGTCTCCTTAACAAGCGGCTCAAAAGCACTTCCAACGACACAGTTTGGACAACGTCCACAGTGAGACGCAGCGTCTCGTACAGACATATAAAGCCTTCATACATCCTCCACATGCCGCTCAATGGAGCTCCAGCTCGAGCCGCTCTGATTGTTCCCGACGTATAACGGACTTCTCTTCTGCTGCAGGACTCCGTTACCCACGTCCACCAGTGAACAAAGACGTCTCAGCGTGCAGCTGGACGTGGACGAAGACATTCACACTGAGGACTAGTTTGTAGTTGTTTGACGTCTCCGTCGTTGTTCTGCTTATTTCTCTCTGTTTGTCGTAGCTTTATGACACGTTGTAGCTCTTCAGTGTCTCTTCAGTGTCTCTGGTTATCTTGCGGTTGTTCTTCATGTCTTTGTGGTCGCTTTACGTTCTCTCGTCCGTTGTGTCTCTTTGTTGCCGTTTTGCATCTCTGTGATCAATGTTGTCTCTTGTATGTGTCTCTTGAGTCATTGAAGCCGCTCTGGTTCTCATCTTATCTCTGTGCTTGTTTTGCATTTCTGATCTTCATGTCTCTTTGTGGTCGTCTCACATTATGTTGTTTTGCATCTTTTAGTCGTTTTATGTCTTTTTTTGTTGTGGTTTTGTGTATATGAAGTTGTTATGCATCTTATTCTAGTCGCTTTGTGTCTTTTGGGAGCTGTTTTGCATCTCATTGAAATCATTTACTGTGTTTTTGTAGCTGTTTTGAGTCTCTTTGCGGCCATTTTGCATCTTTGTGGTTGTTTTGTGTCTCTTTAGTGTCGTTCTGCAGCAGAGCCCTTGGTCGGCCGGTTCTATACTTCATCCAGCTGAAGGGAACTCTGTCACAGACAGTATGCCCAGTGATGAAGTGGTTCCCAAACCGATGCAATAATTGTTTATGTTTCGCCCAAGTTTTCATTTTTACTACTGCAAGAAGCTGGATGTTTCAACCATTTTTAGGATCTTTATGTTTAGCTTGTCGTTCTTTCCTCAGTCTTGATCAACTGATCATTGACTGAATCGAAGCCGAGAGTTCTTTCAGTCTTTGCAGGAAGAATATCAGAGTTGGTAAGTTTGTGACAATAACTATACCGAAGATCAGCAGAAGAACTGCAGGAGTACAAGTAGCCTGGTTGGGAATCACTGGTTGAGGAGCGATGCTGCCTCACTTCCTCAGCATCAGTGTGTCACCACGGTGTTTGTCTGTTAGATGACGGGGTAGAACTCTGTGTTGACGTCAACGCTGTGCAGGACAGACTTTTGGTCACCGGCTGACATCCTGTTTAACACCTCAGCCGACAGAGAGTAACTGCTGCCAGACTTCTCCTCAAACCAGCTGTCCAACGCTCGCTTCCCATCAAAGTTGGCCATGGGCGGTCCGTTAACTGCCACAGTCAGCAGGTCGTTCATCTGCTCCAGTGTCAGCCGCGAGCGATTGTTCCTGCACATCTTCTGCAGAGACCCTCTGCCTTTATCGCAGCAGGCCGTGGAACTGGGCAGGACCCTGACAACCTGCACAATCCGATTCAGCAAAGGAAAGCGCTGCTTGTACCTGCAGATGTGACCGATGACCTCTTTAAAACCGTTCATACTGAAGTAGTCTGCTTTCAGATCCTTCCATTCACCCACCAGGCTACCCCTGGCCTCCGTCCTGGCCTGGGAGCCCTCCTGACCCCCACACGGAATGGAGTCCAGATGGTTGAATATCACCTGGATTTCGTCCTCCCCGTAAGCTTGTAAGTCCTCCTGGTTATGGGGCCAGGTGGACAGGTCCAGGACCTTGCAGGCTTTGGCAAATGTGCGGCTCTGCAGGTCCAGCCTCTGAGATAGGATGCCCTGGCTCCTGTTGCAGATCTTTTCCCTGATGGACTGAAACTTAGACTCTGCAACTCGCAGGTTCTTCAGTGCAACGCCGTTAAAATTTTCACGGAAATTTTCTTCAAATTCCTGCAGATACTCTCCGGGGCAGTCCACCAACTGACCGATCTCCAGAATGGCCTCCTCTATCTTGGCTTCCACCTGTGACACCAGCAGGTACTCTCCCTGGAAGGTGAAGGCTAATCGTGAGAGAACAGCTATGATGTCCAGAAGGAAGTAGATGAGCTTCACTGACTGATAGTCCATGAGGAACTGGAGGAGGGTGAGGGCGATGGCCGCGGCGTCAGCCCTCTGCGTCTGGCTGCTGATCTCCTTCAGATGGGCGACTACCTCCAGGTAATCTTTGATGAGAGCGTTGAGGACATTTGGTTCTCCAATGATCCATCGAATGGCTCTAATGTCTCCAAGGAACTCTGTCTCCTCCGACAGTGTTGGAGCGGTGGATCGCAACTCGGCCATCATGCGAGGGGAGTAGCGGTAGAAACTGAGGAGCTGCTTGAGGTTGTTTTCCAGATCCTCCAGGCAGGAGAGCTCCTTCCCACTGATGGCATCCAACACCTCTAGATGGGGCCGATGGATCATGATAGGGAGGCAGAGGATCCAAGGGAAAGTCTTTTGTACAGCTATGTACAGGTTGGCTCTCATTCCTGAGGAGATGTTGGTGCCGTCTACCCCCAGACCCACCACCAACAAGTCCTGAAACCTGAGGCCAAGGACACCAAAGGCTCGATCCATAGCCTGGAGATATCCGTCCACACTGGCCATGCTCAGTCTCTGCAAGGACAGGAACTCTGTGTTCGGGGAGCCCTCATTGGTAATGAACTGGACGTAGACCGCTACCATGTCTGAGAAAAGGTCGTCATTTTGGGCGTCCATTATGACACTTAGGAAGGGAGACAGGCGCATCTTCTCAGCCAGGTCTTCCTTTAAAGCCCGGGCAATGTGGTGCAGGAGGATCTGACAGTCTCCGTCATTCATGTACTGGTCCACCACTTTGAGCTCACACCTCTTCAGCAGCTCCGCCAGTGAACGGAGGTCGGAGAAGGGCCGTCCCTCCAGGGCCAAGTGGTACGCCGCGTTGAACAGCAGCGTCATGTTCTTGCACATCTCCTCTGTCTTTTCCGGATGCATGCGCAGCTTGTACAGCTGCAGACACTTCTTGTGGAGGTTGCTCTGGCTGTGGAGCTTGATGGTGTGGATCTTGAACTGCTTAGAGCCGATGATGAAGGCAGAGGTTCGGGATGACTGGACGGTGTACTGGCGGCAGACGTGGCACCACATCTCGTTGAGAGTTGGCGAGTAGCGGAGGAACCAGAACTTTTTCAGCCACTCCTGCTTGAAGCGACGAATCCGTCGGCCTCCTCCCGAGGAAAGCTTCAACGAGTCTTCTGGAGAAATCACAAGATCTGCAGCAATCGAGTCATCAGCCGAGTCCACGTCCGGGTCGTCTTCATCCAAAACCACCTGAGTGGGCGTCAAGGGCTCCATCACTGCAAAGAAAAACAGATTCAACTGATACGAGGTTTACGTTCGCACCATGCAATGTAAAGGACCACGTCAGATATTAGTTCAGCCGTGCTAGTAGGACGACTCTGTGGATGTTCATGTAGTGCTGGGCGGTATGACCAAAAATGCATATCACGGTATTTTGTAAGATTCTAGCGGTTTCACGGTATATCACGGTATCTTTTTTTTCCGCGTTAACGCATTAATTAATTAACGCCGCAAACTAACACAAGAACCGGCCGGCCGACCGGCCAGCGAGCGGTGAACAGCCGTTTGTGTGGCGTCTCTTCCGTCACTTCCTCTTTCCTTCACCTACATTCCCCTGGGTCCTAAATCCCTCCATGTACAGCTTCTTATCACCCTCTATGAAATACGACGTTTGCAAACAGTGGTTGCGCAACTCCCAGTCGTCCCTGATGAAGTGCACCGTAAGACATACCTTGGATCCAGTGTTTTAATCATTGCTCTGAACCCGTCTGTAGAGATCATGTCCTTGCAGAGCTGGATCATTATTGCGTCCGTGATGTCACGCCACCGCTTGCTTTTTTTGTCATAAGCAGTGCCTCGAGCAAGTGTCTGACCCTTTGGCTTCACTGTTTCACTCACATTACTGGTTGACGGCCTCGAATCTGAGGACCGTAATCGCACACACTCTTCGTATTCCAACACATGTTTTCGGCTGAGGTGATGGAGTAAATTGCTCGTGGTGCCACCAGAGGCAATAACAGCGGCTCGACAAACTTTACAATATATCGTCTTTTGATCTACGTCGGATTTCTTTAAACCAAAAAACCTCCAAACAGCAGACGCAGCTCCTCTCTTGGGCACACATTGTATCGGTGCATCTCCGGTCTCTCTTTGAAAATATTAAAATCTACAGTCGAGTATAAAATAAAGTGCACAGACAAACAGATAACAGTACTCTGTTTAGTGCAGTATTCTACACTAAAGACATGTTCTAGTTCTCTCTACTTCTAGTCATGATGGTTCTGTTTCCAGAGAGGAGCAGGACTTTTATTTTGAAAATCAAGAGCACAGAGAGAAAACACCTTGAAACTGCTTTGGGGTTCAGAAGGTTAGGAATTCAAGCAATCATTTTTCAGAACGTACCTTGAAAATCCTCAACGGGGCCTTGCTCGGGATGGGGCGGGGCCTGATGCTCGGGATGGGGCGGGGCCTGATGCTCGGGATGGGGCGGGGCCTGATGCTCGGGATGGGGCGGGGCCTGATCTCGTTGGGTCAGGGTCCGTCCAGACATTGGTGGACCCCGTTGTCCTCTGACACGGGACAGCTCCTCCTCCAGCTCCTGGATCCTCCTCTTCAGTTTGACACAGTTGGGGCAGAAGGAGGTGGACGGCTCCTCGCCGCTCTGGTTCTCCTCCTCTTTCTCCTCCACCTTCAGTTTCGGTACGTTAAAGCCACCGTCAGACGAGTTTAACCCGAGCGCTGTTGCTTTACACTCACTGTGGAGGGAAGACCGGGACCTGGACTTGCAGGAGTCCTCCAGAGAAGCCTCCAGGACGTCTTTGAAGATGAGGTCGATCTTCTTCCTCTTGGCAGGAGGCTGGCCGTCCGACTCCTCGCTGGATTGTTTACTGGGGCTAGGTTTGCCCTGCAGAGCAGACTGCAGGCAGGGAGATTTAAAGTCCTCCTGAACGTTGAAGACTTTCAGCGTCCTGGTATCTGGAACAAAACCGGTTTCTTAGCAGCAACTCAAGACAAGTGGCAACCAGTCTGAAGAACGAAAGAAACAAAACGGCCAACGTCTCTGGCTCAGCTGTGTCTGGCTCACCTGTGTCTGGCTCACATGTGTCTGGCTCACATGTGTCTGGCTCACATGTGTCTGGCTCACATGTGTCTGGCTCACATGTGTCTGGCTCACATGTGTCTGGCTCACATGTGTCTGGCTCAGCTGTGTCTGGCTCACCTGCGTCCAGGTTTTGGTCGATGCTCTCCTGAGAGACACAGTGAAGTCGTCTGATGTAGTCGTCGCTGTACCAAACTCTCAGCTTCTCTCCGGCGGCCAGCGTCCGAATCACTCTGAAGAAAATGTTTTGACCGCGTTGAAACGCAGTCAAGTTCCTGTCGCTCTCCTCTGACGAGGTCCGGACGAACCTGCAGGTCACAAACATCAACGGAGATCCTTTCAAAAAGAACCCTCGTTGTGGCATTCGTCTTCTTCAAGAGTCAAAGTCAACAACACAACAATTGAAAGACTCTCAGACTGTTTCCTGTGTTTGATGGAGAATAAACAACTTGTTCGCTGTATGTAAATGAAATAGAAACGTTACCTCATCCAGTTGGCTTTGGTCTCATCGCTGCCATCGATGGACTGATATGTGTTGTTAAAATCAACGATCTGGAACATCAGAAGAAAACAGAAAACTAGTTCAGAGCTGGACTTGTTTAAATCTGGTTCTCAACTGTGACTGGAACTGGACTAGTCTGGTTCTAAACTGGACTAGTCTGGTTCTAGACTGGTCTAGTCTGGTTCTAAACTGGTCTAGACTGGTTCTAAACTGGACTAGTCTGGTTCTAAACTGGTCTAGTCTGGTTCTAAACTGGTCTAGACTGGTTATAAGCTTTTGTAGACTGGTTTTGAACCAGTTTAGACTTGCACTAGACAGGTTTAGACTGGTTCTAAACTGGACTAGTCTGGTTCTAAACTGGACTAGTCTGGTTCTAAACTGGTCTAGTCTTGTTCTAAACTGGTCTAGACTGGTTATAAGCTTTTGTAGACTGGTTTTGAATCAGTTTAGACTTGCACTAGACAGGTTTAGACTGGTTCTAAACTGGACTAGTCTGGTTCTAAACTGGTCTAGTCTGGTTCTAAACTGGACTAGTCTGGTTCTAAACTGGTCTAGACTGGTTATAAGCTTTTGTAGACTGTTTTGAACCAGTTTAGACTTGCACTAGACAGGTTTAGACTGGTCTACATTGGTTGTAAACTGGACTAGACTGGTTCTAGAGTGGTCTAGTCTGCTTCTAAACTGTTTGAGACTGGAACAGGTCTAGACTAGTTCATAACTGGTTGAACTTACTATCCAGGAGAAGAAGCCGGAGGATTTGTCCTTGGACACCAGCTGTCCCTCGTATGGACCAAAGACCGCCCCCCTGGGGATGTTTGAATCCAGACAGCGGACGTCCACGTGGTCTCCCTCAGTGAAGACCTCCAGGCCCGATGGGACCGTGAGCGCCGCCCTGTTGGCCGACCCCGGGGCCGCAGGTGTATCGGGGACGAACAGCGGGGGCCCGTGGGACGGACACTCCTTCTGGAAATAGTCCTGACACTCCTCACAGACTGGAGGACAAAGACCTCGTCTTTACAAAGTGTTATTCATACTCCATTTATTAAAGATGCACATATCAAACACTGATCATTCAGGTCGTGAAGTTTACTGACGACCGTCGATGGGCCAAACACAGCTGACCAACGAGACCGTTTATGGATTATTGATCGTTCTTTGATCAGAAACTCACACCAGAGGTCCAACGACGTCTCGCTCATCGTGGAACCATGACGGGAAACATGTTGACTCTGCAGAACAACAGAAGAGTTCAGGAGGCAAGCAGCTCTATACACACATAAATACACTCATATACACACATATACACATAAATATACACATATATACACATATACACACATATATACACTCATATACACACATACACATAAATATACACATATACACACATAAATATACACATATATACATATATACACACATATACACATAAATATACACATATACACACATAAATATACACATATATACACATAAATATACACATATACACACATAAATATACACACATATACATATATACACACATATATACACATAAATACACTCATATACACACATACACATAAATATACACATATACACACATAAATATACACATATACACACATAAATATACACATATACACACATAAATATACACACATATACACATATATACACATAAATATACACATATACACACATAAATATACACATATACACACATAAATATACACACATATACACACATAAATATACACATATATACACATAAATATACACATATATACACATATACACACATATACACATAAATATACACACATATACACATAAATATACACACATATACACACAAATATACATATATATACACACACATATACACTCATATACACACATACACACACACACATAAATACACATATATACACACATATACACTAGTGGTGTCACGGATCACGGATCGATCCGTGATCCGTTCGGATCAGCCCTCACGGTTCGGATCACTCGTGAACCGCGGATCAATCGAGTATTTATTTATTTTTTACAGCATAATCATCACAGTGTGTAATAAAGTTCTACTGCTGCTGTTCCTTTTCAAGTAACAAGTCCCCGAATATCAATGCAGAGTGTCAGTGAACACATATACAGCAGGAGTGTGTTCAGTGAACGGAGCAGGTCAGAAAAGATGCAAAGCATCGGCATGTCCACACATGAAGAGACACCATCCCGTCTGTCAGCGACGGGGACACTCCGGTGTAGAAAACAAAGGATTTCTAAATCTGGTTAAAATGCTTGAGCCACGCTACGAAGTCCACTCACGCACCCACTTCAGTGTGAAGCTGTTCCAGACCTCTACGAGAAGGAAAAGACTGTAGAGACCGCTTTCACCACGGAGGAGTGATTCTTAGTCCGGCGCTGTAGACACGCCCCCTCTGTGAGCGTCACACACACACACACCTGGTTCAGGCGCTGTAGACACGCCCCCTCTGTGAGTCACACACACACACACACACCTGGTTCAGGTGCTGTAGACACGCCCCCTCTGTGAGCGTCACACACACACCTGGTTCAGGTGCTGTAGACACGCCCCCTCTGTGAGAGTCACACACACACACACACACACACCTGGTTCAGGTGCTGACAGAAGCATCAGAGTGAAGCTCGACAGGCCCAATAATATTCCAGTCACCACAGAAAGGTCGACCCTCTCCCCAGACGATGGAGATATTCTCATCTTTGTGAAAGTAATGTCACAGTAATGGAACATTGTTGTGTATTTGAATGGCATCACCTGACAGGAAGTAAACACAGACCCAAGCTGTTGCCGAGCAGTTCAGTTCAGTGTAAACAGTGGAAGCTAGCTCACTGGCTGTTTCTTTCTTTCAGTATTGATGAAAGGACGAGGATATCAGAATTGAGTATTCTTGAATGTTTTATTTTTATTTATTTATTTATTTTGTTTCAAATTGGACATCTTCAATATTTGTGTTTTCATGTAAGACTATAGCCCAAAGTTCTTTGCTTTAAGTGTTCTTGAAGTTCTTTAATTAATAATTGGAAAGCAAAGTTATATTTGTCTCCTCCCCTTTTCTTTGTTGATCCGAAAAATGATCCGAACCGTGACTCCTGAACCGTGATCCGAACCGAACCGTGAGGTTTGTGATCCGTGACACCCCTAATATATATATATATATATATATATGTATATATATATATACACACATAAACACATAAACACACATTTCCACACATATATATACATATATATATACACAAATACACATGTATATATGTGTATATGTATATATATATATATATGTATGTATATGTATATATATATATATATATGTATATATGTGTATATGTATATATATATGTATATATGTGTATTTATATATATATATATATATATATATACATATACACATATATATATATATATATATATATATATGAGTGTATTTATATATATATATATATATATATATATATACATATACACTCATATATATATATATACATATACACACATATACACATATACACACATATATGCAGAGTATATATATACTATATACATATGTATATATACATATATATATACTATACATATGTGCATATATTATAAAATGTAATAACTAGTTATTGAAGCTCAGAGTGTTTTATATATATATAATTATATAATCGGATGTTTGAGGTTTAAAGTGTAGGTGTGTTCCTCCTCCTCCTCCTCCTCCTCTCTGCAGACTGAACACTTCACAAACACTCTAAACTAAAGTAGAACTTGTCTTGCTCCCCCTCAGTTGATCCCAGACCCCCATGAGACCCGGACGGGGTTCTCTTCTTCTCTGCAGTCTCTCTCGGTTCCGGTCTGCAGAGCGACATGCTGCCGGTCTGCCTGCTGTTTTCGGGAGCCATTTTTGGCCACCGTGGCTACCGAGCAGCTATACCGACGCACACGGACACGGAGACCCACCTTCTCGGTGCGGAGACGCAGCGGAGACCCGCGGAGAGCCTCCGTCCTCCGGGTCTGAAGATGTGGACTCACCTCCTCCTCCTCCTCCAGGTCTCTGGCTCCGGCTTTCTGGCTGCAAAGTTTTTAATTTTTTTCAGTCGCCTCCTCGAGCTGTGGCCATTTTTCATCACAGGAAATGACATAAAGAACGGAAGAAAGACGGTGCGCAGAAAACCTCTCCAGTCCACGAAGCTCGAGACGCTTCACCTGTTTCACCTTTCACCTGCAGACCCACGGTGCTGCCTCACGCGCTGCCTGACATCATAGCATCAATAAATACAATATAATACTGCCAACAACTGGTCGTCTGGATGTAACTCAACGCACCAATAAATAATACATAACTATTTTAATATTGTAGCTGCTGGACAGTAATTATGGAACTACTTTGTGTAAATATCCTCATTATATTACAGAAATATACTTTTTATTCTATTATACATTAAACATATAGTTTATATTAAAAATGATCTCTAGGCTGATAATATAGTTAGTAGTACTAGTACCATTGTCAATACTAGTACCATTATCAATATTAGTACCGTTATCGATACTAGTATCATTATCAATACTAGTACCATTTAAAATACTCGTACCGTTATCAATACTAGTACCTTTATCAATACTAGTACCGTTACTAGTACCGTTATCAATACGAGTACCGTTATCAATACTAGTACCGTTACAGGTACTGTTATCAATACCAGCACCATTATCAATACTAGTACCGTTATCAATACTAGTACTGTTATCAATACCAGCACCATTATCAATACTAGTACCGTTATCAATACTAGTACTGTTATCAATACCAGCACCGTAATCAATACGAGTACCGTTATCAATACTAGTACCGTTACAGGTACTGTTATCAATACTAGTACCGTTATCAATACTAGTACCGTTATCGATACTAATACTGTTATTGACACTAGTACTGTTATCGATACGAGTACCTTTATCAATATTAGTACCGTTATCAATACGAGTACCGTTATCAATACTAGTACTGTTATTGACACTAGTACTGTTATCAAATAGTACTGTTATTGACACTAGTACAGTTATCAATACTAGTACAGTTATCGATACTAGTACTGTTATCGATACTAGTACTGTTATCGACACTAGTACTGTTATCAATACTAGTACTGTTATCGATACTAGTACTGTTATCAATACCAGTACTGTTATCAATACTAGTACTGTTATCAATCCTAGTACTGTTATCAATACTAGTACTGTTATCGATACTAGTACTGTTATCGATACTAGTACTGTTATCAATCCTAGTACTGTTATCAATACTAGTACTGTTATCGACACCAGTACTGTTATCGACACTCGTACAGTTATCAAATAGTACTATTATCAATACTAGTACAGTTATCGATACTAGTACTGTTATCAAATAGTACTGTTATCAAATAATACCGTTATCAATACCAGTACTGTTATCAATACTAGTACTGTTATCAATACTAGTACAGTTATCGATACTAGTACTGTTATCAAATAGTACTGTTATCAATACTGGTACAGTTATCGATACTAGTACAGTTATCAATACTAGTACAGTTATCGATACTAGTACTGTTATCGATACTAGTACTGTTATCGACACTAGTACAGTTATCAATACTAGTACTGTTATCAAATAATACCGTTATCAATACTAGTACTGTTATCAATACTAGTACTGTTATCAATACTAGTACAGTTATCGACACTAGTACTGTTATCAAATAGTACCGTTATTAATACTGGTATTGTTATCAATACTAGTACTATTATGGATACTAATACCATTATCAATACAGTCTCGGTAGTTTCAGCAACGAGCAACCGAACATGGAGCCCGAAAAGCGGCAGACTGAGGGCGGACGACCGGGTCTCTGGAGCCATGAAGGGTGTGTGTGTGTGTGTGTGTGTGTGTGTGTGTGTGTGTGTGTGTGTGTGTGTGTGTGTGTGTGTGTACAGACTTTCTCTCCATAGAGTTTTGCTGAGTTTACATCCGGGTTTTTTCCCTAGGCAATGGGAGTCCGCAGCACCACCGTTCCTTAGGCAAAGTGAAATAAATTCGCCGCACCGACACAAAAAAGTAGTCCGCTTTTCGAACACATTTTCTCGGCGTCCGGTGCGGCCGATCAGTTCGATTTAATGAACTTTACCGGCGGAGCATGTACGCGTCGATATCTTTGTCGTGGTGCCACGCGCGTCAGTTGTGCGCGCGAGTAGTTTTTCGTCTCCCCCCCTCCCTCCCCTTCTTTCCTTTCCCAGCTTCGCGGCGCAGTGATCCGTGCTTCGTGCTGCGGCTGTGAGCTGAATGAGATTGAAGAAGAGTTCTTCTTGTTTTGTAGCTTCAGTTTCTCTGTTTTTTTTAACGCAAATTTAACCAAAACTAAAATATAAAATACTTCAACAACACAAAGCTCTGGGGCCGGACTCTGTCGTGCATGCTGCTGTTACTGCACCGTGGATTGGATATATAGAGAGATATATATTTAATTAATCCACAAGGAGGACTGCTGCTGAGTAAGTGCACATTGGGCTCTTCTTTTTTATTTTTTTATTTCCATAACTTTAATTTTCTCTCCGTGTTTCATAAAAACTTCACGTTGTGTGTCACCGCCTCGTCCGTCGTTCTGTCCATCGGTGTGTTTTTAGCGTGTGTTTAGCGGGCAGGTGTTACGAGCTAAAGCCTCCGGTGGTGGTGGTTCGGCTCGTGTTTCTGTGTGCTTTAGCTGGTGTGTGTGTGTGTGTGTTTTCTTCTTCTCGGCCCACATATAACTTGGACTAACGTCTGCTGCTCGGTGTCATAATTCAGAAAGATGGCGTCCTGTTTTTAGGGGGACTATTTTATGTGATTCTCCCCCTCTTGTTTTCTCTCTATGTGGTGTGTGTTTATTCTTCTGTCACGTATCCTGCCGCCGAACAACGTTATTTATCTTTGATGTAAGTTAGTTAGCTTCGGTTAGCCCCTAGCATGCTCGCATTGATGGTTAGCATTGGCATTAGCTGCTACCTGCTAACACTTGTTCTCTTTCACAGCGGAGCAATGTCGCGGATGCGTTCAGGGTCTTTATTTTGATGCTTTTTTTTTTACCAACATTGAGGAGCATTTAGGTAGACGTGGTAGTTGATATACATATATATTTATATATACATAGTATATTCTATTTTTATAAAGGTGGAGATTAAACCTTCTAATCGGCCTCTATAGTGGCTTCATAAGAAGGTTATAAAACATTTATTTCACCGCTCAAACAAACAGAAAACCCACTTTTCAGTGTGAACTCTTCACGCATCTCGTCCTCAAACCTCCATTTTAGCTTCTTTTTCTTCGGTGTGTTTTCGGGGCCCTCTGCAGCAGCGTGTGATGCTGATGAAGTTTATTACCCAGAAAACTTCATGTCCCACTCAGGGAACACGTACTCCTGATTAACCAGCGTTTACATTCTGATGTAATACTACGAGCTTCTTACACACGGTGTATTGGTAACAGTAGTCTGGTGTGACACGTTAGTTAGTCACAGAGACATTACTGCAGCTTTACTTACTCACAGTACTTCTACACAACTCTTACCTGACGTTGGCATTTTGAGGTACTTGTACTTAGTATTTATTAAGAGTATTTATTCTTCTACTCTACCACAGTTAAGGGGAACATATTGTATTTCATTTATCAGAGAGCCGAAGTTGTATATTCAGATAGTATATATAACTAACAAATACTTCATGATGTAATATTTTACATATAGTTACCCACTACTGTAGTTTTATGTGGTTTCTCTTTCTTTGTCTTGACCAGGAAGTACTTTTACCCAAGTTATAAACATGAGTTTCATTTCGATGTACTTGTACTCCTGCATGTGATGCTGATGGAAGTTTTTATCCAGACAACTTCATGTCCCACCGGGGAACAAGTACTCCCCAGTGAGTACATACTGCTGTACTCTGATGTACAGAAAAACTACGAGCTTCTTAAAAAGTGTTTTTTAAATAGTATAGTCTTGAGTCATAGAGGTGACGAGCTCTCACTGTTTACATCACAAAGTACTTCAGTCATGTACTTTAGTATCTTGTTGAGGTACATGTACGTAACTCAAATATTCAATGCTATTTTCTGCCGATACTTCTACTCTAGTACATTTCATAGAGAACTACTTTCTCTTAGTCAGAAAGTACTTTTAGTAAAATCCAGCGATTAAGTATCTTTTTCAGGTACTTATACGTAACTAGAGTATTTACATTTTATAGGATACTACTTTCTACTTCTACTCCACAGTATCTCGGAGAGAACTGTTGTACTTTTTACTGCACTGCTACTTATCATCTTCAGTATTACTAAGATAATAATAGTAGTACTTTTCTACCTTTACTACTGATACTACACAAAGATGATAATACTTCTGTACTTTAACTGTAGATAGTATAACTACACACAGATGATAATACTTCTGTACTTTAACTGTAGATAGTATAACTACACACAGATGATAATACTTCTGTACTTTAACTGCTTGCACTATAATTTTAACAAAAAAGTAGTCATTATAAAGAATAACATTGGTAGTTTAAAGTCTGAGCACGTCATGTACTCTTTAGTAGTTTTAACTTTAGTAAAGTATCAATGAGCTTATGATACTTTGAAATGAGCAAAGTACTAATATTTCCATTACTAATATTGGATTAAAAAGTACAACAATTAAACATTAAAGTGAAGTGAAGTAAAAGTAGGAAATACTTAATTGAAGTACTACTGTCTTGAGACATGAGTAAGATGTAGTACTTGAGTAAAGATACTTCGTTACTTTCCACCTATAAGTCAGGTGGGATCAAACAGCGGCCCGTGGGCCAAACGTGGCCCCTGATGAACGCTTCTTCACATTAGATTCAGGAGCCACATCGAAATAAATATCCCTAAAATATATAGAATGAATAAATAACAGTTTAACTAAGAAGACTGAGTGAGTTGAAAGGAGTCTTTGTTCTATTTTCTTCATCATAAAGTTGTGATTTATAGTATGTTTGGTGTTATTAATGTTTAGTACAGAAACCGACTCAATGTGAAGAAAAGCTGGCGATGAGTTCATGTTTGAGTTGTTGAGTTGTTACATGAGTTGTTACATGAGTTGTTACATTAGTTGTTGCATGAGTTGTTGCATGAGTTGTTGCATGAGTTGTTGCATGAGTTGTTGCATGAGTTGTTGCATGAGTTGTTACATGAGTTGTTACATGAGTTGTTGCATGAGTTGTTGCATGAGTTGTTGCATTAGATATTACATGAGTTGTTACATGAGTTGTTACATGAGTTGTTACATGAGTTGTTGCATGAGTTGTTGCATGAGTTGTTGCATGAGTTGTTGCATGAGTTGTTACATGAGTTGTTGCATTAGATATTACATGAGTTGTTACATTAGTTGTTACATTAGTTGTTGCATGAGTTGTTGCATGAGTTGTTGCATGAGTTGTTGCATGAGTTGTTACATGAGTTGTTACATGAGTTGTTGCATTAGATATTACATGAGTTGTTGCATGAGTTGTTGCATGAGTTGTTGCATGAGTTGTTGCATGAGTTGTTGCATGAGTTGTTGCATGAGTTGTTGCATGAGTTGTTGCATGAGTTGTTGCATGAGTTGTTGCATGAGTTGTTACATTAGTTGTTACATTAGTTGTTGCATGAGTTGTTACATGAGTTGTTGCATGAGTTGTTACATGAGTTGTTACATGAGTTGTTACATTAGTTGTTGCATGAGTTGTTACATGAGTTGTTACATGAGTTGTTGCATGAGTTGTTGCATGAGTTGTTGCATGAGTTGTTGCATGAGTTGTTGCATGAGTTGTTGCATGAGTTGTTGCATGAGTTGTTGCATGAGTTGTTGCATGAGTTGTTATATTTGTTGTTACATGAGTTGTTGCATTAGTTGTTACATTAGTTGTTATATTTGTTGTTACATGAGTTGTTGCATTTGTTGTTACATTAGTTGTTACATTAGTTGTTACATGAGTTGTTACATTAGTTGTTACATTAGATATTGCATGAGTTGTTGCATGAGTTGTTGCATGAGTTGTTGCATTAGTTGTTACATTAGTTGTTACATGAGTTGTTGCATGAGTTGTTACATGAGTTGTTACATGAGTTGTTGCATTAGTTGTTACATTAGTTGTTACATGAGTTGTTACATGAGTTGTTACATGAGTTGTTACATGAGTTGTTACATGAGTTGTTACATTAGATATTACATGAGTTGTTGCATGAGTTGTTGCATGAGTTGTTGCATGAGTTGTTGCATGAGTTGTTGCATGAGTTGTTGCATGAGTTGTTGCATGAGTTGTTGCATGAGTTGTTATATTTGTTGTTATATTTGTTGTTACATGAGTTGTTACATTAGTTGTTAAATTAGTTGTTACATTTGTTATTGATCACAGAATGAGTTTGTAACGATGTGTGTTTGTTGTGTTTGACAGGGCAGCACAGAGGGGTGGAGTCAGTCCCACAGCCAGGTGGTGAGTCAACTCATTAACATTATCATTAATTATGTAATAACATCAAGAAACTAGAATTACATGTAATAAAATGATAATAATATGAGATATAATCCTGACACATCCTTTATTTTAATATAAGAATAAAGTTACATTTATTCTTCTTTGACAACTTTTAAAGATAAAATGTGTAAATATTAATGATGAAAATAATCAGTGTAAGTGTATTTATTTAAGTATTGCACATCTCATATGATATATGAAGCAGTACTTTACTACTAATCTATGTATTAGTACACAAAGTATCTGTAATTGGCTCCATGTTGATGAGCTGTAACATTAAAATGCTCTAATATGTATTTGTTGGTGATGTAAACAGAATAATGTAATATTAAACTTTTAAAGGAGCGTTTACTTTTTTACTTTAAAAAGTTGTAAGTAATGTTTTCAAAGTTAATAATAATGTTCAGTCAGTCATGAAAATATTAAAGAATGTTTTTAATATAATAAAGTGAAGTAACTTTACTTCTACTTGTTTATTAAAATGAGGTAAAGTGTTCAATAGTAAAAGTACTTTAATTATAAATATTATCTCATCACTCTTCATCACTATGATGCAGCTCTACTCTTCATCACTATGATGCAGCTCTACTCTTCATCACTATGATGCAGCTCTACTCTTCATCACTGTGATGCAGCTCTACTCTTCATCACTGTGATGCAGCTCTACTCTTCATCACTGTGATGCAGCTCTACTCTTCATCACTATGATGCAGCTCTACTCTTCATCACTGTGATGCAGCTCTACTCTTCATCACTGTGATGCTGCTCTACTCTTCATCACTATGATGCAGCTCTACTCTTCATCACTGTGATGCAGCTCTACTCTTCATCACTGTGATGCAGCTCTACTCTTCATCACTGTGATGCAGCTCTACTCTTCATCACTATGATGCTGCTCTACTCTTCATCACTATGATGCAGCTCTACTCTTCATCACTATGATGCAGCTCTACTCTTCATCACTGTGATGCAGCTCTACTCTTCATCACTGTGATGCAGCTCTACTCTTCATCACTGTGATGCTGCTCTACTCTTCATCACTGTGATGCAGCTCTACTCTTCATCACTGTGATGCAGCTCTACTCTTCATCACTGTGATGCAGCTCTACTCTTCATCACTGTGATGCTGCTCTACTCTTCATCACTGTGATGCTGCTCTACTCTTCATCACTGTGATGCAGCTCTACTCTTCATCACTATGATGCAGCTCTACTCTTCATCACTATGATGCAGCTCTACTCTTCATCACTATGATGCAGCTCTACTCTTCATCACTGTGATGCTGCTCTACTCTTCATCACTGTGATGCAGCTCTACTCTTCATCACTATGATGCTGTAACTCAGAGGTGATGAAGGTGACTCGTGTGTTCTTCTGCTGACGGTGCGTCTTGAGGCTCATACGTGACGTCATTCGTTGAGATGCTAAAGCTGCGTTCACACCAAACACGACGTGAACGTTCCTCAGACCGACATCTCCCACAACACTCACCTGCAGTTTGTCTCCACTTCTCTGCAGCATCTGTTAGCTTGTGTTGCTTTAGTTTATCTAAACTTCTCTGTAGCATCTGTTAGCTTGTGTTGCTTTAGTTTATCTAAACTTCTCTGTAGCGTCTGTTAGCTTGTGTTGCTTTAGTTTATCTAAACTTCTCTGTAGCATGTTAGCTTGTGTTGCTTTAGTTTATCTAAACTTCTCTGTAGCATCTGTTAGCTTGTGTTGCTTTAGTTTATCTAAACTTCTCTGTAGCATCTGTTAGCTTGTGTTGCTTTAGTTTATCTAAACTTCTCTGTAGCATCTGTTAGCTTGTGTTGCTTTAGTTTATCTAAACTTCTCTGTAGCATCTGTTAGCTTGTGTTGCTTTAGTTTATCTAAACTTCTCTGTAGCATCTGTTAGCTTGTGTTGCTTTAGTTTATCTAAACTTCTCTGTAGCATCTGTTAGCTTGTGTTGCTTTAGTTTATCTAAACTTCTCTGTAGCATCTGTTAGCTTGTGTTGCTTTAGTTTATCTAAACTTCTCTCACACGCTGCACCAACGCAGTCTGAAGACTTCCTCCACCGCTGCCAGTGAGCAACGCACTTAACTAATAATAATAATTAAAAAATGCGTCAACGCGCAATAACATAATTGTCGGCGTTAATTAATTAATGCGTTAACGCGATAATAACGTGTTAACTTGCCCAGCACTAATATATATAATATTTTAAATCACTTGTTTCAATAAGAATACGTTTTATTTAATGTGGTTTAATAATTAAGTAAAGTTAACATGATTGAGTTTATCTGTATAATTAATTCATCTTGTTTAATAATTTCTTTTCAAATCTTTTTATTGATTTTGCAAATACTTTGGACGGAGATAGAACAGGACTACCCCCAAAACAGTTGTGATATACAGGATATTACATTCAGTTGCGAGTCTTTTGGCGGTAGTGTCACTGTGACAAACTGCCACTGAATACAGAAAGTACAAATTCAACGAACAAAGAAACAAACATCACTCTGAGGACGTATGGTATAAAGATCGATTCAACCAGAGACACAAGATCCCCAGAACGACAACCACAGTAACAACAACAAATACAAAGAAACAGAAACTAAGACAAAGAAAACAAAAAATAACAAAAATAAATAAAAATCAAAAGGAAAAGAAAAAGGGGGGGGGGGGTCTGCTAGTTCACTTTTTGGATTGCAGCATCGTTCATGAAAGGTTTCCAGGTCTCTTCGAAGGATTCACTGAGTGAGAATCTGATCTTTTCAAGTTTTATATGATTTAAGATCTCTATTAACCAGCTGTTATATGGAGGCGCTTGTTTAATAACTTAATACTAATCTAGTAAAATCATTTAGTTTAATAAAACAATTTTTAATAATAATATATATTATGAGGTTAAGTAGTATCACAGTATGAAGGTTTTTGTACACTGATTGTTACATGTCAGTTAATATTAATGAAGGTTTCTGTGTTTTAGTTGAAGAGTGTTTTAGTCGAAGTCTAAAGTGTTTTAGTTGAAGAGTGTTTTAGTTGAGTGTTTTAGTGGAAGTCTAGAGTGTTTTAGTGGAAGTCTAGAGTGTTTTAGTGGAAGTCTAGAGTGTTTTAGTCGACGTCTAGAGTGTTTTAGTGGAAGTCTAGAGTGTTTTAGTCGAAGTCTAGAGTGTTTTAGTCGACGTCTAGAGTGTTTTAGTGGAAGTCTAGAGTGTTTTAGTGGAAGTCTAGAGTGTTTTAGTCGAAGTCTAAAGTGTTTTAGTGTTTTTCTTTCAGCGGCACTTTAATGCTTCAGTTGGATGGTTTTCCTACTGGAGACGGTGTTCAGGTAAAGATCTCTTTATGACTCATTAATAATCAATAATTAATCTGTAATAAACGTCC
Source organism: Lycodopsis pacificus (assembly GCA_028022725.1). NCBI lineage: Eukaryota > Metazoa > Chordata > Actinopteri > Perciformes > Zoarcidae > Lycodopsis > Lycodopsis pacificus. The sequence goes on from CM051698.1 coordinate 28,300,579, forward strand.
TTTCATGACGTATTTAAAAATGTGCATGTGTCTCTGTGTGCATGTGTCTCTCTGTGTGTGTGTGTGTGTGTGTGTGTGTGTGTGTGTGTGTGTGTGTGTGTGTGTGTGTGTGTGTGTGTGTGTGTGTGTGTGTGTGTGTGTGTGTGTGTGTGTGTGTGTGTAGGCTGATCGATCAGCTGACAGACTGACTGGATCAATGATGGAGCTCCAGACGTTACAGGAGGCCCTGAAGGTGGAGATCCAGATCCATCAGGTACTGCTGAAGTCCTCCGTCAGTGTCACAGCTCAGTCAGCTGCTTTCTGTTGTTGTTTACTTTTGTTCTTCCTCTTGTGTTTTATATTTCACCTCTTTTTACTGAAAGAACATAAACAGAGATTGTTTTTATTCTGCTCATTTGTCATCAATATTACTGCGTGTTATTTGAAAACACATTTATTTATAGTTTTTATTGACTAAATTAACACCGTAGGTCTCTGAGTTTATATAAACTTTATGCTGAATATTTAAAGAACTTAAAACACATGAAGAAGAACGTTGAGTTCAGAATTCAGAAGCTCTACTGCAGCTTGTGTTTACACACAATGTGGGCTCACGTTATGAACACTTGAAGTTTTATACATATTAGTGCTGGGCAAGTTAACGCCTTATTATCTCGTTAACGCATTCATTCATTAACGCCGACAATTATTTCATTGCACGTTAACGCAGTTTAAAAAAATATATGATTAAGCGGACATTTTTAACCCAAGAACCGGCAGCGAGCGGTGAACAGCTGTTTGTGTGGCGTCTCTTCACCTACACTCCCCTGGGTCCTAAGTCCCTCCATGTACAGCTTCTCATCACCCTCCATGACAAATTCATAACATTCATACGTACATTCATAACTAATACCACACATATTACGGTCATCAGCGTTATTATGTGTCTGACCTAAATACCAAAGAAAGCAAAAAATAAAAGATTCATTAAATGATTGTTTGAGTTTTTAAAGTGTTTTGTGTGTAATATGTATAATAAGCATCATCTAGTATCACGACTGAGAATCTAACAACATAAAAACATGATGTAGATATGTTTGCAGTTCTCAAGATGTATATTTAAATATCATCTCTTACACATGAAGATAAAGTTGTGAACACCTGAATATCTACGATCAGAATCATTATAACTGTGTTATAACTGCTGCTAACAACAACCCAGCCTGGCTCCTCCTCCTCCTCATGCTGCTCACCAGCCTGGCTCCTCCTCCTCATGCTGATGACCAGCCTGGCTCCTCCTCCTCCTCATGCTGATGACCAGCCTGGCTCCTCCTCATTATGCTGCTCACCAGCCTGGCTCCTCCTCCTCCTCATGCTGATGACCAGCCTGGCTCCTCCTCCTCATGCTGATGACCAGCCTGGCTCCTCCTCCTCCTCATGCTGATCACCAGCCTGGCTCCTCCTCCTCATGCTGCTCACCAGCCTGGCTCCTCCTCATGCTGCTCACCAGCCTGGCTCCTCCTCCTCCTCATGCTGATGACCAGCCTGGCTCCTCCTCCTCCTCCTCATGCTGATGACCAGCCTGGCTCCTCCTCCTCACTCCCACATCGTGGAGGTCGTCTCTGATGGAGCGCTCTGTGGGGGCGAGCGTCTTCATCTTAGAGGATGGAGTTCAGTCCCAGACTGGAGAAATGGGATTGCCACTGGTTGCAATGCCATTTCACAGCAGTGTGTGAGCAGCATGAGGAGGAGGAGCCAGGCTGGTGAGCAGCGTGAGGAGGAGGAGCCAGGCTGGTGACCAGCGTGAGGAGGAGGAGCCAGGCTGGTGACCATCGTGAGGAGGAGGAGGAGGTGTCAGGCTGGTGACCAGCGTGAGGAGGAGGAGCCAGGCTGGTGACCAGCGTGAGGAGGAGGAGGAGTCAGGCTGGTGAGCAGCGTGAGGAGGAGGAGGAGCCAGGCTGGTGACCAGCGTGAGGAGGAGGAGGAGTCAGGCTGGTGAGCAGCATGAGGAGGAGGTGTCAGGCTGGTGACCAGCGTGAGGAGGAGGAGCCAGGCTGGTGACCAGCGTGAGGAGGAGGAGCCAGGCTGGTGACCAGCGTGAGGAGGAGGAGGAGCCAGGCTGGTGACCAGCGTGCGGAGGAGGAGGAGTCAGGCTGGTGTGGCTGTGTATGGTTCTTCCACACGCTACTGAGGCTCCTGTTTAAATGAATCAATTGTGAAATTGCCAATAAGTCTTGTTCCTTCCTTGTTACTGACAGACTTCAATCATCCAAACAACCAAACACGAGTCAACAGCAGAAGAAGCTGTTTGGCAGAGAAGATTTGGCAAATTGTTCATGGGCTCAGCCCACATACCAGCTGTGCTGCTCATCCCACAATTTATTATCATCATCATCATCATCATGTCATTCAGTCACGTGAGGCTGATCATTCCTGAGTGTTTGAGTTTTATCCTTTAAGAGAAACAATAATCATATTCTGGGTTATTTAATAATGACGCCACAATCTGAATTTCCAAGCGTACAGACGCAAATAATTCATAAATAAGACGATCGCATCCCGCTGGTAGAAATGGATCCTGAGCTTCTAAACAGAACACAGAACACCAGACTACAGAGAGAAACACTCTACAGTGATGATCACTGTGTGTCTTTATGAGTTATTAGTGTTATTAGTTACTGTTATTAAGTACAGTGGTCATGTGAACGCACACAAACTTCTCTAAAGTCTCTCCAGCTGTTAAAGCCGACTGAC
>CM051698.1:28313311-28325811 GCA_028022725.1 Lycodopsis pacificus
GTCGTGTCGCTGTAACAGCAGCAGTCGTGTCGGTGTAACAGCAGCAGACGTGTCGCTGTAACAGCAGCAGTCGTGTCGGTGTAACAACAACAGCAGTCGTGTCGCTGTAACAGCAGCAGTCGTGTCGCTGTAACAGCAGCAGTCGTCTCGGTGTAACAGCAGCAGACGTCTCGGTGTAACAGAAGCAGTCGTGTCGCTGTAACAGCAGCAGTCGTCTCGGTGTAACAGCAGCAGACGTCTCGGTGTAACAGCAGCAGACGTCTCGGTGTAACAGAAGCAGTCGTGTCGCTGTAACAGCAGCAGTCGTGTCGCTGTAACAGCAGCAGTCGTGTCGCTGTAACAGCAGCAGACGTGTCGGTGTAACAGCAGCAGACGTGCCGCTGTAACAGCAGCAGACGTGTCGCTGTAACAGCAGCAGTCGTGTCGCTGTAACAGCAGCAGTCGTGTCGCTGTAACAGCAGCAGACGTGTCGCTGTAACAGCAGCAGTCGTGTCGCTGTAACAGCAGCAGTCGTGTCGCTGTAACAGCAGCAGTCGTGTCGCTGTAACAGCAGCAGTCGTGTCGCTGTAACAGCAGCAGTCGTGTCGCTGTAACAGCAGCAGTCGTGTCGCTGTAACAGCAGCAGTCGTGTCGCTGTAACAGCAGCAGTCGTGTCGCTGTAACAGCAGCAGTCGTGTCGCTGTAACAGCAGCAGTCGTGTCGCTGTAACAACAGCAGTCGTGTCGCTGTAACAGCAGCAGTCGTGTCGCTGTAAAAGCAGTCGTGTCACTGTAACAACAGCAGTCGTGTCGGTGTAAAATCAGTCATGTCGCTGTAACAACAGCAGTCGTGTCGCTGTAACAGCAGCAGACGTGTCGGTGTAACAGAAGCAGTCGTGTCACTGTAACAGAAGCAGTCGTGTCGGTGTAACAGCAGCAGACGTGTCGCTGTAACAGCAGCAGTCGTGTCGGTGTAACAGCAGCAGTCGTGTCGGTGTAACAACAACAGCAGTCGTGTCGCTGTAACAGCAGCAGTCGTGTCGCTGTAACAGCAGCAGACGTGTCGGTGTAACAGAAGCAGTCGTGTCACTGTAACAGAAGCAGTCGTGTCGGTGTAACAGCAGCAGACGTGTCGCTGTAACAGCAGCAGTCGTGTCGGTGTAACAACAACAGCAGTCGTGTCGCTGTAACAGCAGCAGTCGTGTCGGTGTAACAACAGCACTCGTGTCGCTGTAACGGCAGCAGTCGTGTCGCTGTAACAACAGCAGTCGTGTCGGTGTAAAATCAGTCGTGTTGCTGTAACAACAGCAGTCGTGTCGGTGTAAAATCAGTCATGTCGCTGTAACAACAGCAGTCGTGTCGCTGTAACAACAGCAGTCGTGTCGGTGTAAAATCAGTCGTGTCGCTGTAACAACAGCAGTCGTGTCGCTGTAACAACAGCAGTCGTGTCGCTGTAACAGCAGCAGTCGTGTCGCTGTAACAGCAGCAGACGTGTCTGTGTAACAGAAGCAGTCGTGTCACTGTAACAGAAGCAGTCGTGTCGGTGTAACAGCAGCAGACGTGTCGCTGTAACAGCAGCAGTCGTGTCGGTGTAACAGCAGCAGACGTGTCTGTGTAACAGAAGCAGTCGTGTCACTGTAACAGAAGCAGTCGTGTCGCTGTAACAGCAGCAGTCGTGTCGCTGTAACAGCAGCAGTCGTGTCGGTGTAACAGCAGCAGACGTGTCGGTGTAACAGCAGCAGACGTGTCTGTGTAACAGAAGCAGTCGTGTCACTGTAACAGCAGCAGTCGTGTCGGTGTAACAGCAGCAGACGTCTCGGTGTAACAGCAGCAGACGTCTCGGTGTAACAGAAGCAGTCGTGTCACTGTAACAGAAGCAGTCGTGTCGGTGTAACAGCAGCAGACGTGTCGCTGTAACAGCAGCAGTCGTGTCGGTGTAACAACAACAGCAGTCGTGTCGCTGTAACAGCAGCAGTCGTGTCGGTGTAACAACAGCACTCGTGTCGCTGTAACGGCAGCAGTCGTGTCGCTGTAACAACAGCAGTCGTGTCGGTGTAAAATCAGTCGTGTTGCTGTAACAACAGCAGTCGTGTCGGTGTAAAATCAGTCATGTCGCTGTAACAACAGCAGTCGTGTCGCTGTAACAACAGCAGTCGTGTCGGTGTAAAATCAGTCGTGTCGCTGTAACAACAGCAGTCGTGTCGCTGTAACAACAGCAGTCGTGTCGCTGTAACAGCAGCAGTCGTGTCGCTGTAACAGCAGCAGACGTGTCTGTGTAACAGAAGCAGTCGTGTCACTGTAACAGAAGCAGTCGTGTCGGTGTAACAGCAGCAGACGTGTCGCTGTAACAGCAGCAGTCGTGTCGGTGTAACAGCAGCAGACGTGTCTGTGTAACAGAAGCAGTCGTGTCACTGTAACAGAAGCAGTCGTGTCGCTGTAACAGCAGCAGTCGTGTCGCTGTAACAGCAGCAGTCGTGTCGGTGTAACAGCAGCAGACGTGTCGGTGTAACAGCAGCAGACGTGTCTGTGTAACAGAAGCAGTCGTGTCACTGTAACAGCAGCAGTCGTGTCGGTGTAACAGCAGCAGACGTCTCGGTGTAACAGCAGCAGACGTGTCGGTGTAACAGAAGCAGTCGTGTCACTGTAACAGAAGCAGTCGTGTCGGTGTAACAGCAGCAGACGTGTCGCTGTAACAGCAGCAGTCGTGTCGGTGTAACAACAACAGCAGTCGTGTCGCTGTAACAGCAGCAGTCGTGTCGGTGTAACAACAGCACTCGTGTCGCTGTAACGGCAGCAGTCGTGTCGCTGTAACAACAGCAGTCGTGTCGGTGTAAAATCAGTCGTGTTGCTGTAACAACAGCAGTCGTGTCGGTGTAAAATCAGTCATGTCGCTGTAACAACAGCAGTCGTGTCGCTGTAACAACAGCAGTCGTGTCGGTGTAAAATCAGTCGGTAAAATCAGTCATGTCGCTGTAACAACAGCAGTCGTGTCGGTGTAACAACAACAGCAGTCGTGTCGCTGTAACGACAACAGCAGTCGTGTCGGTGTAACAGCAGCAGTCGTGTCGGTGTAACAGCAGCAGTCGTGTCGGTGTAAAAGCAGCAGTCGTGTCGGTGTAACAGCAGCAGTCGTGTCGGTGTAACAGCAGCAGTCGTGTCGGTGTAACAGCAGCAGACGTGTCGGTGTAAAAGCAGCAAGCGTGTCGGTGTAACAGCAGCAGTCGTGTCGGTGTAAAAGCAGCAGTCGTGTCGGTGTAACAGCAGCAGTCGTGTCGGTGTAACAGCTGCAGACGTGTCGGTGTAACAGCACCACAGATCCACATCTGCTGTGGTTTTGTCTCAGGTGCAGGCCACCACCACCACAGCCCAGCCAATCAAAGTCCCTCAGTTTGTCCCTCCTCCTAGACTGACGCCTCGACCCACCTTTCAGCCACAGGTGCGTCCCTAAAAGACCCGCCTCCAACCCTAACATCCTCAGATCAGTGTGTGTGGCCCACCTAAGGTGACTTGCTCACTCTCCAGCAGAGGGCAGCAAAGCAAACACTTGTGCCTTGCTCCGTGGCACTAAAACATTGTTTGCTCTGTGCTGCCTCTACTCTTCTCCTCTCTTTGTGCTTTTATACTTTTCCAACTGACCTGTGAACGGGATGTTTTGAAGGTTTCCTGCCTGTGGATGTGTGTGAGTGTGTTTTTACCTTTTGTGGTGAGAGCTTGTTTTTCCTGCAGCTTCTTGGTATTGTGTGTTCCTGGCTGTTGGTGTGTTTTAACCCTTTAAATGGAAACATGTTTACCTGTGTTGAGTAATGTCACTGTGAGCACCTGTAGTAGTCTAATACTGTTAGTAGAGAGAGATGCCCTGAGATGGAAATACTAATGCGATACAGAAACATATGTTGTGGTTCATAAGTCACTACAAATATAAAGAGAGGAAGCTCTATTTTACCATTTTTAGATCATGCCCAGTCCAGTCCAAAAGTCAACATTAAATTAAAAAAGATAGATGTCATCATTTCCAGAATTCACATGTTTTTATCTGACTAAATATTCTGCTTCAATCTGTATTTGTTGGCGTTTAGCCTTTCAGAAAGAGTTTGCTCTCCTGCATTCACCGTGTTAATGGATGGTCAAGCAGCTCTAACAGCACCATGAATTACATTTATGGAACAGCAATAAATCAGATGTATTCCAGCATATTGTTCATCATCATCAGGGCGGTTAGAAGCAATAGTACGAGTAAGAATCAGTTCTGTCGACCTGATCGCTCTCATATATAGTGTGTGTGTGTGTGTGTGTGTGTGTGTGTGTGTGTGTGTGTGTGTGTGTGTGTGTGTGTTAGGGGCACAACGGATCACAAACCTTGTGGTTCGGTTCCGATGACGGTTCTTGAGTCACGGTTTGGATCAGCAAAGAAAAGGGGAGGAGTCAAATATATTTCCATTTATTAATTAAAGAACTTCAAGAACACTTAAAGAAAAGAACTTTGGGCTATAGTCTGACATGAAAACAAAGATATTGAAGATGTCCAAATTGAAACAAAATTAAATAAAAATAAAACACTCAAGAATCCTCAATTCTGTTAAGTTTAAGGCAACATGAGGTATGTTGATGCCCTCGTCCTCTGATCAATATTGACTGTCAGGTTATGTCTTTCAAATACACAATAATGTTACATTACTGTGAAATGGTCTACAACTTTATCAAGATGACCCTAACCCCAACAAGATGAGAATATCTCCATAGTCTGGGGAGAGGGTCGGCCTTTCTGTGATGTTACTATCGAGCCCGTCTAGCTTCACTCTGCTGCTTCTGTCAGCACCTGCTCCAGGTGTGTGTCTGTGTGACTCTCCCAGAGGGGGCGTGTCTTCAGCACCTGTCTGTGACTCTCCCAGAGGGGGCGTGTCTACAGCACCTGTCTGTGTGACTCTCCCAGAGGGGGCGTGTCTACAGCACCTGTCTGTGTGACTCTCCCAGAGGGGGCGTGTCTACAGCACCTGTCTGTGTGACTCTCCCAGAGGGGGCGTGTCTACAGCACCTGTCTGTGTGACTCTCCCAGAGGGGGCGTGTCTACAGCACCTGTCTGTGTGACTCTCCCAGAGGGGGCGTGTCTACAGCACCTGTCTGTGTGACTCTCACAGAGGGGGCGTGTCTACAGCACCTGTCTGTGTGACTCTCACAGAGGGGGCGTGTCTACAGCACCTGTCTGTGTGACTCTCACAGAGGGGGCGTGTCTACAGCACCTGTCTGTGTGACTCTCACAGAGGGGGCGTGTCTACAGCACCTGTCTGTGTGACTCTCACAGAGGGGGCGTGTCTACAGCACCTGTCTGTGTGACTCTCACAGAGGGGGCGTGTCTACAGCACCTGTCTGTGTGACTCTCACAGAGGGGGCGTGTCTACAGCACCTGTCTGTCATTTCCTCGATTCCGGTTGAACCGGTTTCAACCGGAATCAATCTTCGCTTGAACCGGAAGTTGAAACCGGAAGCGATCCTCGTGATCCTCCCCCAAGACCTGTTTGAGAGCAGAACTTTGAGGAGAACCTTCAGGCAAAGAGCTGATCTCAGATCAGCCTCATGACCAGACAGCAGACCAGCAGGAAAGGGAAGCAGCACATGAAGCTTCTCCAGCTGAACACCTGACAGGTTAGCTAGCTGCATGACGTCATGCTAAATAGTTATAAATACATCATTATATTTATGTGTGTTTTATATTATAGTGAATATTATTATATGATATATATATATTATTATATTATACTGAGACTATAATAAGATGTCCTGACGTGTTTATCAAAGTGTTATTTCTGCTTTTTTCATGTTGGAATAAAATTTAAATATTTAACTGTAAAGTAGTAATATGTGTTTGATACCTTCATGTTTCTGCATTAAATCATTCTGGATGTTTGCTGACATTGATTGATGTGCACAGAGAACATGTTCCACCCGCCGACTGAGAAGAAGTATAATCAGTGATAGTACTAGTATAATCAGTGATAGTACTAGTATAATCAGTGATAGTACTAGTATAATCAGTGATAGTACTAGTATAATCAGTGATAGTACTAGTATAATCAGTAATAGTCGTAGTACTAGTATAATCAGTGATAGTAGTAGTATAATCAGTGATAGTAGTAGTATAATCAGTGATAGTAGTAGTATAATCAGTGATAGTAGTAGTAGTAGTATAATCAGTGATAGTAGTAGTAGTAGTATAATCAGTGATAGTAGTATTAGTATAATCAGTGATAGTAGTAGTATAATCAGTAATAGTCGTAGTACTAGTATAATCAGTGATAGTAGTATTAGTATAATCAGTGATAGTAGTAGTGTAATCAGTGATAGTAGTAGTACTAGTATAATCAGTGATAGTAGTAGCATAATCAGTGATAGTAGTAGTAGTATAATCAGTGATAGTAGTAGTACTAGTATAATCAGTGATAGTAGTAGTATAATCAGTGATAGTAGTAGTAGTATAATCAGTGATAGTAGTAGTAGTATAATCAGTGATAGTAGTAGTATAATCAGTGATAGTAGTAGTATAATCAGTGATAGTAGTAGTATAATCAGTGATAGTACTAGTATAATCAGTGATAGTACTAGTATAATCAGTGATAGTAGTAGTAGTAGTATAATCAGTGATAGTAGTAGTATAATCAGTAATAGTCGTAGTACTAGTATAATCAGTGATAGTAGTAGTATAATCAGTGATAGTAGTAGTATAATCAGTGATAGTAGTAGTAGTAGTATAATCAGTGATAGTAGTATTAGTATAATCAGTGATAGTAGTAGTATAATCAGTAATAGTCGTAGTACTAGTATAATCAGTGATAGTAGTATTAGTATAATCAGTGATAGTAGTAGTGTAATCAGTGATAGTAGTAGTACTAGTATAATCAGTGATAGTAGTAGCATAATCAGTGATAGTAGTAGTATAATCAGTGATAGTAGTAGTAGTATAATCAGTGATAGTAGTAGTACTAGTATAATCAGTGATAGTAGTAGTATAATCAGTGATAGTAGTAGTAGTATAATCAGTGATAGTAGTAGTAGTATAATCAGTGATAGTAGTAGTACTAGTATAATCAGTGATAGTAGTAGTAGTATAATCAGTGATAGTAGTAGTACTAGTATAATCAGTGATAGTAGTAGTAGTATAATCAGTGATAGTAGTAATAGTGTAATCAGTGATAGTAATAGTGTAATCAGTGATAGTAGTAGTATAATCAGTGATAGTAGTAGTATAATCAGTGATAGTAGTAGTAGTATAATCAGTGATAGTAGTAGTAGTATAATCAGTGATAGTATTAGTACTACTAGTACAGCAGAGCTCCACAGTGGCGTTACCCAGCAGTGTCGGCTCATTCTAGGTGTCCCTTTCTGATTGGCTGTCTGTTGTCTCCAGGTCAGGCCAAAGCCGGCCACGCCCACCAACGTCCACATCGCCCCGGCCCCCCCCCCCGCCCATGATGGCGGCCCCCCAGCTGCTCCAGAGGCCCGTCATGTTGGCCACCAAGCTGTCGTCCTCGCTGCCCTCGGCAGCCCCGATCCACCAGGTCCGCATCGTTAACGGCCAGTCGGTAACCGGCAAGACCGGCTCCGCCCCGCTGACGGGCATCGTCATCACCACGCCGGTGTCCACCAATGCCGCCCGCCTCACCGGCACCGCCGCCGGGACGCTCGGCCTCACCCCCATCCTCACCCCGACCACCGCCAAGCCCATCCAGATCAGCAGCCTGACCGCTGAGCCCAAGGTAGGACCACAGGCACCAACTGACCAATCAGAGAGGTTCTCACAGGAATCCTCTTCTTACACCACTCTACAGTCGAGAGAGAGAGAGAGAGAGAGAGAGAGAGAGAGAGAGAGAGAGAGAGAGAGAGAGAGAGAGAGAGAGAGAGAGAGAGAGAGAGAGAGAGAGAGAGAGAGAGAGAGAGAGAGAGAGAGAGAGAGAGAGAGAGAGAGAGAGAGAAAACACAAACACTCTAAAACAACCCTAACCCTTAATAATCAGAAAATCAATCAAATAAAAACAAATAACCAAAAATAAAGCACCAAAGAACAAATTAACCATCAATTACAACAATCAATACATTCAGAAGTTCACCACCAGCTCTCCAGCAGCACCCACTGAGCACAAAACGCTCCCAGTAGTCCATCTGTCCCTGAAAGCCTGTAAATCGTCCACTGTCTGGTAGTAGGTGTGTTCCACCCTGAGTCGGGCTTTCAACAGTCCCTCCAGAACTTTCACCGGATCCTCACTCCCGGCACCCCGGGCCCGATTCTTACGTGTCAGCCAGATGGCCAACTTGGCAGAACCAGATAAAAAGTTCACCATTGTGTGGACAGCCTTCTGTTTTGAGCAGTATTTTGGACCGAAGATGAACAACATGAAAGAAAAAACTTGTCCAAGACCCTGAAACCATCTTTTTAACCGCTCAAAGAGCCCTGAGAGCCGCGGACACTGAACAAACAAATGTTCCAGGGTCTCAGTCTGACCGCAAAACCCACATTCCTCCCCAATTTGTGGATCCAGGTGTGCCCGGTATCTGTTGGTGGCTATAGCTCCATGTACAACCCTCCACTGGAGGTCTGCTGTCCGTTTGTCAACGGGCAGCTTGTACATGCACCTCCAGCTGCCTCTCGGGGAAGAACCTGGGCCAAAGAACTCGGTCCACCTCGACTCTGTCAACCCTGCCAGAGAGCGGAGGTTCACAACCTTTACACAGATTTCATAGATGGCTTTTTTCTCTGCTGCCTGAAACTCGTCCAGGTGAGGGGTTGTGAATGTCAGCAGCTCGTTTCCTCCCCCCTGCCAGTCCCCCACCGCTGGGGCAATGAGCAGAGTGGGGGGGGTGTACTCACTCTCTTCATCCCATTGGTCAGACAGAGTACGGTTTCCTGCAACTGCTCTCAGGCGTTGTGGCAGGGCGGCACAGACCTCCTCCACCATCCTGCTGGTCAACCTGACAGACGTGATGTTAGTGTTCTGCCTGAAGGTGACCATGGATGCTGCGGTTGATGACATCTTCACCAAATGTCCCAGTTTAGTGCAGCCGGCTTCTCTTAGCCGTGTTCTCAGGCTGGCAGACTGCAGCGTTTGGGTTCCGATGAAGCTGTTAAAGAACAGCGGTTCCTCCAGCAGCCACACGCCCGGAGTCTCATCAACTTTACGTGAAATGTTGAAAATCTGCCACGCCTGCAGAACAGAGCTGTAGAACGGCGTCAGCCCGGCCAAGTCCACTGCCTCAGGTTGTAGGAGAAAGAGCTGCTTGTCATACCCCAACCGCCCAGCTCTCCTCAGCAGCAGTCGAGCTGCGTCCATCCAGCTGGGGCCACAGCCATAGAGCAGCCTCTGCGCAGTCCGAAGTCTGAACGAGGCGATCCTGGACTGGATGTCGATGAGACCCTGCCCCCCCTCTGCCACCGGCAGATAGAGAGCTGCTGCACAAACCCAGTGCCGGCCAGACCAGAAGAAGTCCACGACAGACCTCTGTATCTCCGCTATGAAGCCTCCAGGTGGCGTCAGAGCGATGAGTCTGTGCCACAGAGTCGAGGCAACCAAGTTATTAGCAACCAGAACTCTTCCCCTATATGACAACTGGGGTAGTAACCATCTCCACCACTCATAAAGAGACAAAGCATCCTGTAGACAACGAACATCTCCCTGGTCCCTGATGAAGATGTTTGCATCATCAGCATACGCAGACACAGTGAGGGGACTACAAAGACTAGAGGACCCAGGCAGTGACAGACCACTGAGCCGACTTCTCAGCCTGCACAATAGAGGCTCAAAAGCGAGGCTGTATAGTTGCCCTGAGATAGGACAACCCTGCCTTATCCCTCGCTGTACAGGGATCGGTCGACTCAGGCCAGCTCCCATTTTGACCATGCATTCAGCACCACTGTACAGCAAACCCACCCAGGCCAAGAACCCCTCACCAATCCCGAAAGCCCTGAGTGCAGAAAACAGATATGCGTGACCCACCCTGTCAAAAGCCTTCTCCTGGTCTAGTGAGACAATGCCTACATCTACATCGTGACATTTACACACATCAAGCACATCACGGATGAGAAAGATATTGTCCATAACTGTCCTGTCTGGGACACAGTACGTTTGGTCGCTATTTACAACCACTTCCAGGTAGTCTCTGAGTCTGTTGGATAAGGCTCTGGAAAGCACCTTATAGTCCGTGCAAAGCAGGGCCACTGGCCTCCAGTTCTTCAGAAGGGCCAAGTCGCCCTTCTTGGGCAGCAGGGAGAGTACTGCCCGCTGGCATGAGACAGGAAGTGTTCCTGTTTTAAAACATTCCATCAAAACAGAGTGTAAGTCAGACCCGATAATGTTCCAGAATTTCTTAAAGAAGTCCGAGGAGAGGCCGTCGATTCCCGGAGTCTTTCCTGAAGCCATCTGGTTCACTGCAGTTGAAAGCTCCTCCAGCGTCAGCTCTCTGTCCAGCGTGGCCCTCTCTGCTGGACTGAGCCGGGGAAGACCCTCCAGGAGCTCCTTACTGCTGTCTATACAGGACGGCTCTTCCCCAAAGAGAGCAGCGTAGAAGCCCACGGCATGGGTCCTCATCTCCCTCTGGTCAGTGGTTATCCTGCCTCCTGGGAGCCTCAGACAGGTCATCCGCTTCCTCTGGGCCACCGATCTCTCCAGGTTGAAGAAGAACGAACTTGGGGCATCCATGTCCTTCAGCTGGAGGAAACGGGACCTGACCAGAGCTCCTTTCACTCTCTCTTGCAGGAATGAGCTCAACTCCAACCTCCTCTCCTTCAGCAGTTGGCCCACACCGGGATCTGGGTCTCTCTGGAAGCCCTCCTCAATGATCTTTATGTTGGCTTCAAGGTCTTTGACAGCAGACTTGATGTTAGCGGTGGCGTTTGAGGTGTACTGCTGGCAGAACACACGGATCTGGGCTTTTCCAACCTCCCACCACTGCTTCAGAGAACTGAAACGAGCTTTTTCAGTTTTCCACTGCTGCCAAAGAACCCCAAAGCTCTGACAAAAAGTGCTGTCCTGTAAAAGTTTATTATTAAAATGCCAGTAGGAGTTAACCCTTTCACCCGGTGAGGTTATCAAACCTAAACTGACGAGGTGGTGATCGCTGAACCCAACTGGACTGATTGTGCTGCTCTTCAGTCTGGAACTGAGACTGCGAGAGATGTAAACTCTGTCCAGCCTGGCTGCACTAATCCTGTCATTGCTGACTCTAACCCAGGTGTACTGTCTGCTTAGTGGGTGTTTTACTCTCCATGTGTCCAGCAGATTTAAGTGTGAGATGACGTTGTGGAGACTCTGAGCTGACTGTGGGTGTGGTTCCTCACTGTTTCGGTCTATGGTGAAGTCTAGAGTGCAGTTGAAATCCCCTCCGATGATCAGCTGCTCCTGCAGGCAGCTCTGCAGTTCGTTCTGCAGCGTAGTGAAGAAGCGTGCCCTCTCTGGCCCCTGATTCGGTGCATATATGTTGACGAAGCAGTAAAGCGAGCTCTCTATCTCTGCCCTCACCATCAGCAAACGACCCTTCACCACCTCAGTGACTGACAGGACGGTTGCATTAGCTGCTGTTCTGAACAGCACGGCTACCCCGGCACTAAGATTGGTTCCGTGGCTCAGGGTGCATGAGCCCTCCCACCATAAACCCCAGTCTACTTCATCTGATGGAATGGTGTGAGTTTCTTGCAAAAAGAGGATGTCCAACCTTTTTGATTTACAACCTCCTGTATTAATGCTCTTTTATGCCTGTCCCTCCCACCATTGATGTTTAAAGACCCTAAATTGAAGCTCTGCATGGAAAGGTCAGAGGATGGAAGGATGGAAAAATAAGCAGTGGAAAGTGGAAAACCCCGTGTGACACATGATCATGTTAAACGGTCTTAGTTTGAGCCCTTTTACTCTTCCTCACTTTCCTCAGAGTTGTGATGTGTTTCTTCAGGCGGTAGCGCTTTTTCCCATCTAAAAGGTTCAAACCCACCTTTCTCTGCGCCACCCCAACAGATCGGATGAACTTCTCAATATCAGGGAAATAATCACTCACTTTCGCAGATCTATTGAAAGTCACATCCAAAAATGAGTTTATTTCCTGTAGTGAATACAGATCCGTGCTTTTAATGCACGTTTCAGAATTCGATGCAACATCTGATTCACTCTCATAGTCCATGTCCTCTCCTTCACACGACAGCTGGCTGTTGGACACAGACCCGACACTTTGTGCGTCATCCAAGGCTGCGGTGAGATCTCCACCTACAGAACCTGCAGCTGCCTCTTCACCCACTTCTACAGACTGTGGTGGTGCTTCAGTACCTGATGCAGTGAGGTTCTGCGCCACCACAGAAGCCTGCTGGTCGTAAGACTGGCCCTGATCCTCCTTATCGACAGTATTGCTTTCAGCAGAAGACGAAGAAACGCCGCCGACCGCACCGGCGGCAGCCGCAGCCACACCAGCGCATCCCGGCGCGGCCGGTGCCGGCGCGGCCGGTGCCGGGGCGGCCGGAGACTCCGGCTGCTCCGGCTAAGTGACAGCACGTGC
>CM051698.1:28333311-28340811 GCA_028022725.1 Lycodopsis pacificus
GAGGGGGGTTCATGAGGGAGGTTCATGAGGGGGTTCATGAGGGGGGTTCATTAGGAGGTTCATGAGGGGGTTCATTAGGAGGTTCATGAGGGGGGTTCATGAGGGGGTTCATTAGGAGGTTCATGAGGGGGGTTCATGAGGGGGTTCATGATGGGGTTCATTAGGAGGTTCATGAGGGGGCTTCATTAGGAGGTTCATGATGGGGTTCATTAGGAGGTTCATGATGGGGTTCATTAGGAGGTTCATGAGGGGGTTCATTAGGAGGTTCATGAGGGGGTTCATGAGGGGGGTTCATTAGGAGGTTCATGAGGGGGTTCATGAGGGGGGTTCATTAGGAGGTTCATGAGGGGGTTCATTAGGAGGTTCATGAGGGGGGTTCATGAGAGGGTTCATTAGGAGGTTCATGATGGGGTTCATTAGGTTAATGAGGGGGTTCATGAGGGGGTTCATTAGGAGGTTCATGAGGGGGGTTCATGAGGGGGTTCATTAGGAGGTTCATGAGGGGGGTTCATGAGAGGGTTCATTAGGTTCATGAGGGGGTTCATGAGGGGGTTCATTAGGAGGTTCATGAGGGGGGTTCATGAGGGGGTTCATTAGGGGGTTCATGAGGGGGTTCATTAGGATGTTCATGAGGGGGTTCATGAGGGGGGTTCATGAGGGGGTTCATTAGGAGGTTCATGAGGGGGTTCATGAGAGGGTTCATGAGGGGGTTCATGAGAGGGTTCATGAGGGGGTTCATTAGGAGGTTCATGAGGGGGGTTCATGAGGGGGTTCATTAGGAGGTTCATGAGGGGGTTCATGAGAGGGTTCATTAGGAGGTTCATGAGGGGGGTTCATTAGGAGGTTCATGAGGGGGTTCATTAGGGGGGTTTATTAGGAGGTTCATGATGGGGTTCATTAGGAGGTTCATGAGGGGGTTCATTAGGAGGTTCATGAGGGGGTTCATTAGGAGGTTCATGAGGGGGTTTATGAGGGGGGTTCATTAGGGGGTTCATGAGGGGGGTTCATTAGGAGGTTCATGAGGGGGTTTCATGACGGGGCTGTTATGGACCTCGGTGTCTGTAACGTCCTGGCTGCAGTCCTGGTGACAGCCTATCATAACCTGGACCTGGACATGTGACTGAGGCGTGTTAACATCTGACACAACGCTCCATAGACTACAGTACGTTGTACTAGTGCTCGGCTCTCCTGCACTAACACTGCTGTCTGTGCTTCTGACTCCTCTTCCTCCCTTACCGCTCCCCTGTCTCATGCTAGCCAACGAAGACTCCCTTTCCAAGGTATGTCATACAGACTGTTTTGTTTTTTGTTTTCTTCCCCCCTCTCCATCTTTCTTTTTTTCTTTGTTTTCCGTCTTTGTTGTCTGTCTCATTTCACCCAGGTCGCCCACCCAAATACAGCAGCGTCCCGGAGCTGGGCAGCCTCACCCCGACCTCCCCCTCCAGCCCCGTCCGTCCCCTCCCCCTGCCCAGCCCCAGCTCTGGGGATGTAAGTAACGATGGGGGAGACGGACAGAAAACCCCGTCACACACAGTCCTTATTGGCCCAGTAGCTCTGTCACTCATTTACACCCCAAGACCTCCACCAACACTTCCATTAGTTTGTCGTCCTCATGTGGTTAACCATCAGTCATCAGTTGATTTTTTTACTTTCAGCCTTACAAAGTGAACAGTGTCCTGTAGCCCAGAGCATCCATTAAGAACTACTACAACACATTCTAACTCCCAGATGTAACTTAACACACCATGTCCATTAGGTATTAAAACAAGGCCAACTGTAAACTAAACCAAGCCAGATCATGGTGCCTCCCCCTGCCTCTCCACGGATGGTTGGTGGGGCTCAGTTGGGCAGGGAAACTGATTGGTCCAATTCTTCCTCACAGGGAGACATCCATGAGGATTTCTGCACTGTGTGCAGACGCAGTGGCCAGTTGCTCATGTGCGACACATGTTCTCGTGTTTATCACCTGGACTGCCTGGATCCACCCCTGAAAACCATTCCTAAAGGCATGTGGATCTGTCCAAAATGTCAAGATCAGGTAACCACAGCAGCCGTGACTGATCCTGAGTCAGGGGGAAGGGGGTACCGCAGCCCGGAGAAGGGCCAATCAGAGCCAGTAGATGGTTGACTGTAAAATCTGCTTCTGCTGACCGGCCTTCTGCCACACTGTCCTGAACTTTAGGACTGTTCAATCCTTTGTAAGCATATACATGATGCAGTATTGTTTTTTGTGCCTTTGTCCCATTCATTGTGTCAGTAATGATTGGCATCTCACATCCATCCACTCCATTGCTTGTCCCTTCTCAGCCTCACCACAGGGTGGCGGCTCAACTTGTGTCCCTCAAATCTTTTTTAAGTCTCTGCCTCTGTGACAACTCTGAGCTTCTCTCTCCAGATCCTAAAGAAAGAAGAAGCCATTCCCTGGCCTGGTACTCTGGCTATTGTTCATTCCTACATCGCCTACAAAGAAGGTGACGTTAGATTAGTTTTGTTTCCTGAAACATCTGAATGTGAACAGTTCAACAGTGAAATAAACAGTTTAGCTTGATTGTTCTTTGCTGCAGCTAAAGAAGAGGAGAAGCAGAAGCTGATGAAATGGAGCGCTGAACTGAAACTGGAGCGAGAACAGCTGGAACAGAGAGTCAAACAGCTCAGCAACTCTATAACGGTAAGAAACGGTCAAACAGCTCTACAACTCTATAACAATAAGAAACGGTCAAACAGCTCTACAACTCTATAACAATAAGAAACAGTCAAACAGCTCAGCAACTCTATAACGGTAAGAAACAGTCAAACAGCTCTTCAACTCTATAACAATAAGAAACAGTCAAACCGCTCTACAACTCTATAACAATAAGAAACAGTCAAACAGCTCTACATCTCTATAACAATAAGAAACAGTCAAACCGCTCTACAACTCTATAACAATAAGAAACAGTCAAACAGCTCTACATCTCTATAACAATAAGAAACAGTCAAACCGCTCTACAACTCTCTAACAATAAGAAACAGTCAAACAGCTCTACATCTCTATAACAATAAGAAACAGTCAAACAGCTCTACATCTCTATAACAATAAGCAAACAGCTCTACAACTCTATAACAATAAGAAACAGTCAAACAGCTCTACATCTCTATAACAATAAGCAAACAGCTCTACAACTCTATAACAATAAGAAACAGTCAAACAGCTCTACATCTCCATAACAATAAGAAACAGTCAAACAGCTCTACTTCTCTATAACAATAAGAAACAGTCAAACAGCTCTACATCTCTGAAACAATAAGCAAACAGCTCTACATCTCTATAACAATAAGAAACAGTCAAACAGCTCTACATCTCTATAACAATAAACAGTCAAACAGCTCTACATCTCTATAACAATAAGAAACAGTCAAACATCTCTATAACAATAAGAAACAGTCAAACAGCTCTACATCTCTATAACAATAAGAAACAGTCAAACAGCTCTACATCTATAACAATAAGAAACAGTCAAACAGCTCTACATCTCTATAACAATAAGAAACAGTCAAACAGCTCTACATCTCTATTACAATAAGAAACAGTCAAACAGCTCTACATCTCGATAACAATAAGAAACAGTCAAACAGCTCTACATCTCTATAACAATAAGAAACAGTCAAACAGCTCTACATCTCTATAACAATAAGAAACAGTCAAACAGCTCTACAACTCTATAACAATAAGAAACAGTCAAACAGCTCTACATCTCTATAACAATAAGAAACAGTCAAACAGCTCTACATCTCTATAACAATAAGAAACGGTCAAACAGCTCTACAACTCTATAACAATAAGAAACAGTCAAACAGCTCAGCAACTCTATAACGGTAAGAAACAGTCAAACAGCTCTACATCTCTATAACAATAAGAAACAGTCAAACAGCTCTACATCTCTATAACAATAAGAAACAGTCAAACAGCTCTACATCTCTATTACAATAAGAAACAGTCAAACAGCTCTACATCTCTATAACAATAAGAAACAGTCAAACAGCTCTACATCTCTATTACAATAAGAAACAGTCAACAAAAGGACATGTTCCATTTAAATCTCCGGAATCCCTAAATTTGGATTCTTCACTCTTCAATGAAAAGCTGTCAAACTTCAGTCATCTCCACTATAAGAAGAGATGTTAGAGAGGTGATCGGACTGATGAGACACACTGCTAGTGGAAATACAGATGGATCCTAAATTTAGAAGCACAGGAAGTTGAGGCAATAGATTCTAATTTGTCGTTCTCTAACTAAGAACTGGTGTCAAATCCGACTCTGTTGTTCTTCTTTCTTCAGAAATGCATGGAGACCAAAAACACCATCCTGGCTCGTCAGAAAGACATGCATCTTTCCCTGGAGAAAGTCAAACACCTGATTCGCCTCATCCAAGCCTTCAATTTCAACCAAGCTCTGGCGGAGACAGGGGGTAAGGACGTCACTGCCAGAGTCCAGGACAGTGCTGAAGGTGCAGTCGGCTCTGAAGCCTCACCAGAAGCCAACTCTGTAGAGAAAGTGAAGGCTGGAAGCCCCTCAACCAGCAGCAACACCGATGGAAACGACAAACAAGAGGAGCACGGAGCCGCCACGAACAACCAGACGACGGGAGCAGCAGCAGGAGACACCGACAGCCAGGTTGTCCTAAAAGACAGCGCAGAAAACAGCCCCGATGGAGGGGCAGGGGGTAAGGCAGGGCCTGGTGACGGGGCAGGGGGAGGCGGAGACACAGGGACTAGTGTCCAGGTGGAGGTTTTGGCCAAGCCTGAGACTGAGGCCGCTCCGGTGGTTGACATTCCCGCTCCCTCGGTGGTTGCGACTGAGGCCACCACCAACGGTACGGCCGAGCCGGCCTGCCCCGACTTCAGCCCCGCAGGAGCCTGCACCACCAACACCACCACCGACTCTGAGAACAAGATGGCTGCCGTCAACCCTCCAGAGACAGCGGGGGAGAAGAAGCAGGAGGAGATCACTGACAGTGACGGCAGCAGCAGCAACAACAACAACAACAGCAAAACCTCAGAACCCTCCCAGCATTTTTTGCCAGCTCTTGTCAGCAATTTGGACAATACAAAGTAATGCTCCTTCTCTTGAGTTGCGGGAATTCAAACATATATATATATTAAAAAAAAGACTTTTGCTTGCACCAGAAGGTGTCCTGAAGTTGCCAATCTGTATAAATGTTGTTTGTTTGCATTGTACTGTCAGACTGTGTCAATGGTAGATATACAGCCCAAGTCACATGACTCTGGGAAGACGTCGGCTGCCCCCCCTCCCCCAGAGCTGGGGTACAGGAAGGCTTACGCACCAGTGTCATCGTTGCCAATTAGTGATAGACGTCAGTGGTGGGAATGCTCAAAGGGAGATTTAGTTCATCACACCAGTGTGTGCCTGTTATAGTGGCCCCTGTGTTCTCTGGTGGGGTGGGAAGATGGGTTTGGAGAAAACGGAGAACATTGAACCAAACATCTGTCAGGGGTTACTGGTCTGAAAAGCAGTGTTGTGATAGAGTACGAGTACTGAAAAGAGAGCCTGTTCATCCCCTTGTCCCAACGGACTTAATGTGAACAACCTTTATATTCTGCAATCCTTGGTCCCTGCTCTCCCCTTCCTTTGAATAGCCCTAAACCAATAAGTCTTATCCATAACCCCTACCCCTAGACTTCCCTATTAACCAACATCTTTCACCATTTGCAGTCCATGAAAAACTTACACCTTTCCCAACCAGTTCACCAACAATCCAATGTGACCTCCCTCTGTAATCCGTACACTTCAAACAAACTGGTTCATACCGGGTGACGCATGAACACATCTAAAGGCAAAATGCGATGAATTCAGTTCAAATGGGATCATAGCACACATGTTGGTCCTCGGAGGAATTCATGGTGTTTGTACACACCAAACAAATAAAGAGAGATTTTGGATCGTTGGTTTCAGAAAGACAAAAATTGTTCGAATCAAAAAATACAACCTTAGAAATGTGTGTTACGGTAAAATGACTTCAAACACGAAGCATACCGAGGCTTTTACATCGACTTCACTAACGAGAGGACGAGATGCGATGAGTCCTGGTAAATGTGAAACCTGGACTGACCTTCCCCCAGTCCACCGACAATCTACCGTAGCATCCATTTTTAATGCCAATAACCCAATGGACCCACGACCTACCGACCAACAAGCCCAGTTCCCCTTCATCCAAACCACTTTGTATGAAGTGCGTATCCACTCTTTAACCTACGAGTTACGCCGTCTTTAGTCAACTAAAAAGACAACCTTTCCCATTGATCAATAGTGACGAATCCAAAACTTGCCTTGCTCCAGTCCACCGATGGTCCAACGTGACTCAGTGTGGTTCAAATATAATAGAGCCCCCAGGTTAACAAGCCAAACTCAAAGAGATGGAGATAACAGAGCACTTTGGGACCGTCTCTCATCTAAGACATTCATGTGTTGCCCGGTTGTCAGTCTCACCACCTTGTTGAGTTAGTTTTAGGAAAGTTTTAACGAACTAACTTTCATATCATTCTATATGACTATAAACCACCTTCATTCGACCAAACGGCGTCAACCTTCCCCCGTGATTACAAGCCAAACGTACAGTCCCCAGTTCGTCCAATCTGACCTCCTGGAACCAACCCTCACCCTATACGACCCCAGTTACCCCCCCCACACACACCTGCAGGACGAGGTGGACCAGGCGCGGTAGTCTTAACAGATGTGTTCAGTGGTGTCGGTTAAGTGTAGTGATTGAGTTTTTTCATTCGTGAGTCAAGTGTGTCAACTGTGAGCACTAAATGTGAAATTGCAATATTGCAATGTCAACACACACACACACACTATATCTGGGCTGTGTTTATTTTGTATAGGAAAAGATATTCAGGTCTTCCTAGTCTTCAGAATAAGAGCTTTCTGTTGCTGAACCTGCTGTACTGGCATTACCAACACAGAAAGGAATCCTCTTTTTGAAGTGGTGGTCTTTGCATTATTGTACATTTCTGTTGAATCCTGAACTGCCAAAATGATGTTGTATCCAAATTCAGCGGGGACGAGTCCACTGTTACTGTATTGAAAGATCAAATCATTGGCGTTGTAAGATATAGACGCTACCATTTCAGAAATTGGAAGTCCCCAGATTTCGACAGGAGGAGCTTATGAAAACAATAACATGAAAAGGAACTTTTTGTCCTTGAAAGTGGAGGGATTTGTTGTATGAACCTGCTCCTTCAGACGGATCTCAAAGGACAATACCACAAATCCTGACATTAAAGCACAAGCTTGCTGCATTACAAAGACGTGCTGAAGAGCTTTTTGTATGTTGATATGGAATTAAACAGAGTATGCATCTATTTGTTGTGATGTGACTTATCCCCACATTGCCAATATTTTTCTAGGAGGAGACCCAAACCTCTGGCATTGAGGCTAGTTGATATGTGTGGGGGGAGGGGCTGTTCATGTGATGCTGGTCCTCGTTTGCTTGGTGGCTG
>CM051698.1:28345811-28350811 GCA_028022725.1 Lycodopsis pacificus
AATGGAGGCGAGAAGCTGCTGCGTGTTAAACTGCCCCCGCACGCCGCGTGACCCCAGCGGGGGTCACGGGGTCACGTTCCACGTGTTCCCGGCCTGGAGGAGACACGAGGGAGAGACCATCTCTGAGCTGACGAGGAGCCGGAGGACGGCCTGGGTGTCTGCTGTGGGCCGCGAGGACATCACCTTTCACCGGGTTCCTTCCTCCAGCAGAGTCTGCTCCAGACACTTCTACTCGGGTTAGTTAGTTTAACTAGTACATCACCTTTCACCGGGTTCCTTCCTCCAGCAGAGTCTGCTCCAGACACTTCTACTCGGGTTAGTTAGTTTAACTAGTACATCACCTTTCACCGGGTTCCTTCCTCCAGCAGAGTCTGCTCCAGACACTTCTACTCGGGTTAGTTAGTTTAACTAGTACATCACCTTTCACCGGGTTCCTTCCTCCAGCAGAGTCTGCTCCAGACACTTCTACTCGGGTTAGTTAGTTTAACTAGTACATCACCTTTCACCAGGTTCCTTCCTCCAGCAGAGTCTGCTCCAGACACTTCTACTCGGGTTAGTTAGTTTAACTAGTACAAGTTAGTTGAAACTAAAAGAGGTTAGTAACAACTAATCAAACACAGTAAACCCTCCAGCAGTAGAAGACGTATTCAGTCAAAGTTCTCCAGTGAAAATGTTACTCAAGTCAAAGTACAAGTACCTCAAACGTGTACTTGAGTAAATGTACTTTATTGGATTCCACGAGTACGTTCTTCCCTCGTATAATGTTTGAAGTTCATTAAAGTGTTTTAATTTGACACCGTTGGAGACGGAGAAGCACTGTGAACAGGAAGTGATTTGTCTTTACAACACACAACCCTCCAGGTGCATGCTGGGTCTTTACCTGCCTACCCGGTGCTCCGTTCTTACCACTGAAACACCGTAAAGTAAACTAATAACTATATTCAATCAAAGTAAATCAATCGTACACACAGAGTTGAAATGAATTCTTTCTCAGGACATAAATACTCTAAACTCAAGGTCCACTTACAGGCTGATCCAGATCTCTGGACCAGGTCTTCATCAGGAGACCTTCTCAGGAATGTTAATGAACATCTTCTACAAAGTGAACGTCATGAACTCTGATGTAACCGGAGCTGATATTGATATTAAAGACTGTTTGCAGGTAAACCCTCTTATGAAGGACTGGAGTCGGATCCAGACTGGGTTCCTTCACTGCTGATGGGTCCCAGTGAGGGAACCACCGGACCCACCAAGGGTCTCCTCCAGTCTGTGCATAGGGACCGAGACCAGGACCAGAGATGCTCCACAGAGACCAGATCTTCAACTGAGACAGAGACAGCAGGAGGTGAGGAACTTCTAACTGGTCCTGAACCAGTCTCAGTTAGTCCTGGTCCTCTATATGAACCAGTCTCACTTAGTCCTGGGCCTCTATATGAACCAGTCTCACTTAGTCCTGGTCCTCTATATGAACCAGTCTCACTTAGTCCTGGTCCTCTATATGAACCAGTCTCACTTAGTCCTGGTCCTCTATATGAACCAGTCTCACTTAGTCCTGGTCCTCTATATGAACCAGTCTCACTTAGTCCTGGTCCTCTATATGAACCAGTCTCACTTAGTCCTGGTCCTCTATATGAACCAGTCTCACTTAGTCCTGGTCCTCTATATGAACCAGTCTCCGTGTAGTCCTGGTCCTCTATATGAACCAGGCTCAGTTAGTCCTGGTCCTCTATATGAACCGGTCTCAGTTAGTCCTGGTCCTCTATATGAACCGGTCTCAGTTAGTCCTGGTCCTCTATATGAACCGGTCTCAGTTAGTCCTGGTCCTCTATATGAACCGGTCTCAGTTAGTCCTGGTCCTCTATATGAACCAGGCTCAGTTAGTCCTGATCCTCTATATGAACCGGTCTCAGTTAGTCCTGGTCCTCTATATGAACCGGTCTCACTTAGTCCTGATCCTCTATATGAACCAGTCTCAGTGTAGTCCTGGTCCTCTATATGAACCAGTCTCAGTGTAGTCCTGGTCCTCTATCAGACCTCCATCAGAGAGAAGATGGTCTGTTTCTAGAGTTATTCTTGATGATGTCATCGGTCGTCTGCTGGAGACCCAGGCCGTGTTGCTGGACCCGCTGGAGGGAAGGGGGGCTCAGGAGGATCAGGACTGAGAGGGGCAGACTGTCAGACCTGCTGCAGTAACATGAGAGGTTTACTAAAGAGTCTGGTGCTCAGAGACACGACCACGTTAGTCCCCCGGGACCAGAATCACCGCTAAAAGAACGTTGGTAGTGACTTTAAGTTATCAGAGAAACGAGCTAAGCTAACGTTAGCATCATCTCCAGGACGCTGGAGAAACGCAGACCTTCACCAGGACATCTGCAGTGACGGTCAAATGTTTCCTTCCTTTGGTCCGCGGTGCTTCAGGTGCAGAGCGGCCGGCGGTCCGTCCCTGGACAGAAGTCCGTCCTCTGCTGCAGTCCGTCCTGCAGCGGAAAACCGTCTTCAGCCAGCCGCCTGCAGACGAGCCTCGGGGACGAGCTGCTCCTGCTGTGACGGAGACGCAGCTGGACTTCAGAGTAGGACTTCACCTCCAGAGGGTTCCTCTGTAGTTTGCATGTCAGTGAGATGAAGATGAGAAACATCTGCATCAAAGTTGGGTTTCTTTATTGATTCTGTTTTTATTATTTTGTTTCAGGATTTCATCCGAGACGCTCTGGAAGCTTCTCTGGAGGCCTCCAGCAGGTCCAGGATCTCCGTGGCGCTGGACTCAGGGGGTCCCCCCAAGAAGGAGGTTCACCAGACCTGTGAGAACTGTGTCCGGCTGATGAAGAGGAGCATGGAGCTGCAGGAGAAGCTGAGCCGTCTCACAGAGGCCCTCCATCCAGACCAGGACCAGCAGAGTCCTGAGACGGTCCACGTAGAAGAGCAGGACCCTGCAGGTGAATGTCAGTGATAGATGGGTGTTGATCATTGATGATCCATATCACTTTCTACAGGACGGCTCCCTGCTGATTCTGATTGGCTAACAGTGCTGTCAATCTCATTCTCATCTCTTTTGGCTACTTGTTTGATACGAACTTCATGAATAACAAAGTTGCACAGATCACCTTAATCATAATATATGTGAAGAGACTGATCAATGTTAATTATTCCTCACAATAATTATAACAATTGTGTATTTTGTACAAATGATCACTTCAAAATCATGAACTGTCATATCTTCAGATCACGTCTCGATCACTCTGTCCTGTGTTTACACACCTGGTCAGTTATGTAAGATTAAAAAAAATCAGCGTTCACATTTTCTGAATGCATCCTATTATATTTGTACTAATCACCAGCTGTTGGGAAGCTGGGTCACATCTGCATTGTGCAGCCTGCATGAGCCCGTGTGTTCTGATGGACCCGTTCTCCAGCAGAGCGGTCAGACCTCTAGTCTGGGCCTTTTGGAGTTGCTGACGACAGGGTGCGCTCGCAGCGCGGGGGGGGGGCGCGCGTCTGGTTCCAACAGAACCTCTGGTCTAGAGACTTGGTTTCTGCTCAACAGGGAGTGTTGCTAAGTGTGTTACTTTGGAGCCTCGGTAGAGTTTACAGTGCCGTCTGTCTCCTCAGGGATGGAGCCTCCTCGCTCGTCTCCTGCGGTTCTCAAGGACGGCGAATGGGACCCGGACTCAGCCGACAAGCGGACTCGGAAGGGCCAGGCCTCCAAGCCTAAACGTCGACAGCCTCCTCGCTTCCAGAATGCCTGGCTGAAAAGGTTCTGGTTCCTCTGCTACTCGCCGGCCCTGGACCTGATGTGGTGCCGCATCTGCCGCCTCCACTCGGACAGGTCCCACTCCACCAAAGGTCTGATCAAAGGTTCCAGGAGGTTCAAGTTATCCAGCATCCATAAGCACAGTTCCAGCAACCACCACAAGAACAACGAGTCTCTGCACATGATGGACGGGCGTCACCTGCAGCCGTGAGGCGTCGCACGGAACTCATCGTCTTCAACCTCCGCTTATATAAATATATACACGTGTTAACGCTGCATTCTCTCTAGTGGCCACCAGGGGGCGACTCCTCTGGTTGTATAGAAGTCTATAGAAAATGACTCTACTTCTCTCTTGATTTATTCCCTCAGTAAACATTGTAAACATGAGTTTATGTCTCAATCTCTAGTTTCAAGTCTTCTTCAATACAGCATGATGTTCATTTAGTACATGATGGTCCATTTAGAGTCACACAGACCATAAAGCAGGGGATGCTTTAGGGCGGGGCTACACGCTGATTGACAGGTCTCTAATAGACCATGAAGCAGGGGATGCTTTAGGGCGGGGCTACTGTGATTGACAGGTCTCTAACAGACCATGAAGCAGGGGATGCTTTAGGGAAATCAGTCTAACTGAGTTAAAGCTAAACCTGTCAACACTTATTCATGTCTCATTTCTTTAGACATAACTCATCTCTAAACTTTTTCTTGATTCGATGAGTCAGTTATATTAAAGCATAATGAGCAGACAGAGTATTAATAGTCCAGCAGTTAAGATATAATACTCATAAGTATAAATTTGTGTGTTTCGCGTTAACGCATTTTTTTTATTAAAAAACAACTTTCTTTTTTTTTAAACTGAAAGACAAGAGACGATACATCAGAACAAGATGACAAGAACAGTGGGATAACAGCCAGCAAACATCCTGCCGTCAGACTGTCTCATGTTTATCGTTTTGCGATTAATCGCGATTACATATTTCAGCACTAGTATAAATATATATATATATAACTTCTACTCAACGTGGTCTGAATGATGTAATGAAGACGTCAACGTTTGTCTTCATGAAACATTTGTTTGTCGGTAGAAACGTGTCGGAATAAAACAATTAACTTGAAAATATCAGGTGTGTTGGAAGGCTCCGCCTCCAGCTGGAGTCTGTTCCCGTCCATCAGCTCTGCTCTGATCAGCTGCTCTGGCTTTTTGTTCTCAGGAGTTCAAAGACGTTTAAACCAATCAGGAGGCTTTAACGCT
>CM051698.1:28355811-28358311 GCA_028022725.1 Lycodopsis pacificus
AGCAGGTAGAGTACAGAGTACCTGAACAGGTAGTGAACAGAGTACCTGAGCAGGTAGTGAACAGAGTACCTGAGCAGGTAGTGTACAGAGTACCTGAACAGGTAGTGAACATAGTACCTGAGCAGGTAGTGTACATAGTACCTGAGCAGGTAGTGAACAGAGTACCTGAGCAGGTAGTGAACAGAGTACCTGAACAGGTAGTGAACAGAGTACCTGAACAGGTAGTGTACATAGTACCTGAGCAGGTAGTGAACAGAGTACCTGAACAGGTAGAGTACATAGTACCTGAGCAGGTAGTGAACAGAGTACCTGAACAGGTATAGAACAGAGTACCTGAACAGGTAGTGTACATAGTACCTGAGCAGGTAGTGAACAGAGTACCTGATCAGGTAGTGAACAGAGTACCTGAGCAGGTAGTGAACAGAGTACCTGAACAGGTAGTGAACATAGTACCTGAGCAGGTAGTGTACATAGTACCTGAACAGGTAGTGAACAGAGTACCTGATCAGGTAGTGAACAGAGTACCTGAGCAGGTAGTGAACAGAGTACCTGAACAGGTAGTATGCAGAGTACCTGAACAGGTAGTGAACAGAGTACCTGAACAGGTAGAGAACAGAGTACCTGAACAGGTAGTGAACAGAGTACCTGAGCAGGTAGAGTACAGAGTACCTGAACAGGTAGTGTACATAGTACCTGAACAGGTATAGAACAGAGTACCTGAACAGGTAGTGAACAGAGTACCTGAGCAGGTAGTGAACAGAGTACCTGAACAGGTAGTGAACAGAGTACCTGAACAGGTAGAGAACAGAGTACCTGAGCAGGTAGTGAACAGAGTACCTGAACAGGTAGTGTACATAGTACCTGAGCAGGTAGTGAACAGAGTACCTGAGCAGGTAGTGAACAGAGTACCTGAACAGGTAGAGAACAGAGTACCTGAACAGGTAGTGAACAGAGTACCTGAACAGGTAGAGAACAGAGTACCTGAACAGGTAGTGAACAGAGTACCTGAGCAGGTAGTGTACATAGTACCTGAACAGGTAGTGAACAGAGTACCTGAGCAGGTAGTGAACAGAGTACCTGAACAGGTAGTGAACAGAGTACCTGAACAGGTAGTGTACATAGTACCTGAACAGGTAGTGAACAGAGTACCTGAACAGGTAGTGTACAGAGTACCTGAACAGGTAGTGTACATAGTACCTGAGCAGGTAGTGAACAGAGTACCTGAGCAGGTAGTGAACAGAGTACCTGAGCAGGTAGTGTACATAGTACCTGAGCAGGTAGTGAACAGAGTACCTGAGCAGGTAGTGTACATAGTACCCGAGCAGGTAGTGAACAGAGTACCTGATCAGGTAGTGAACAGAGTACCTGAGCAGGTAGTGAACAGAGTACCCGAACAGGTAGAGAACAGAGTACCTGAACAGGTAGAGAACAGAGTACCTGAACAGGTAGTGAACAGAGTACCTGAGCAGGTAGAGTACAGAGTACCTGAACAGGTATAGAACAGAGTACCTGAACAGGTAGTGAACAGAGTACCTGAGCAGGTAGTGAACAGAGTACCTGAACAGGTAGAGAACAGAGTACCTGAACAGGTAGTGAACAGAGTACCTGAACAGGTAGAGAACAGAGTACCTGAGCAGGTAGTGAACAGAGTACCTGAGCAGGTAGTGAACAGAGTACCTGAACAGGTAGTGTACATAGTACCTGAGCAGGTAGTGAACAGAGTACCTGAGCAGGTAGTGAACAGAGTACCTGAACAGGTAGAGAACAGAGTACCTGAACAGGGAGTGTACATAGTACCTGAGCAGGTAGTGAACAGAGTACCTGAACAGGTAGAGAACAGAGTACCTGAACAGGTAGTGTACAGAGTACCTGAACAGGGAGTGTACATAGTACCTGAGCAGGTAGTGAACAGAGTACCTGAACAGGTAGAGAACAGAGTACCTGAGCAGGTATAGAACAGAGTACCTGAACAGGTAGTGAACAGAGTACCTGAGCAGGTAGTGAACAGAGTACCTGAACAGGTAGTGAACAGAGTACCTGAGCAGGTAGAGTACAGAGTACCTGAACAGGTAGAGAACAGAGTACCTGAGCAGGTAGTGAACAGAGTACCTGAACAGGTATAGAACAGAGTACCTGAACAGGTAGTGAACAGAGTACCTGAACAGGTAGTGAACAGAGTACCTGAGCAGGTAGAGTACAGAGTACCTGAACAGGTAGTGTACATAGTACCTGAACAGGTAGTGAACAGAGTACCTGAACAGGTAGTGAACAGAGTACCTGAACAGGTAGAGAACAGAGTACCTGAACAGGTAGTGAACAGAGTACCTGAACAGGTAGAGAACAGAGTACCTGAGCAGGTAGTGAACAGAGTACCTGAACAGGAAGTGTACATAGTACCTGAGCAGGTAGTGAACAGAGTACCTGAACAGGTCGTGTACATAGTACCAGAGCAGGTAGTGAACAGAGTACCTGAACAGGTAGAGAACAGAGTACCTGAACA